>MU666708.1:83096-122493 GCA_026770625.1 Nicotiana glauca
AAAAATATAAAATTATATTTTTAAAAATGATGGGCCAGCCCGTCGGGGCCCGCGGCCCACATAAGGCTGGGGTGGGCTCACCATTATAAGGCCCATCAAAATGGTGGGCTAGCTCATCTCAGCCCATCAATTGCTAAAGCCCATGTGGGCTGGGCTGGGCTAGCCTGGCCCGGCCCATATTGACAGCTCTACGTCCGAATGACCTAAAATTTTGCACACATGTCCAAAATCAACTAACAAAGCTATAGCAACTCTCGGAATTCCATTCCGATCCTCGGATCAAAATCTCGCCTATCAACTGGATTTTGCCAAAATACTAACTTCGCCAATTCAAGCCTAATTCTAAACCGGACCTCCAAAATCAATTTCGATCATGCTCCTAAGTCACAAATCACCCCTCGAAGCTAACCGAATCACCGAAAATCACATCTGAGCCCTCTAACTCAATAATCAACATTCAGTTGACTTTTCCAACTTAGGCTTTCCTTAAAGAGACTAAGTGTCTCATTTCTTATCAAAACCAATCCAAATCAACTCTAACACACCACATACCAATAACAAAACATGAAGAAGCATAAAATGGGGGAAATGAGATAGTAACACATGAGACAACGGGTCGGGTCGTCATAGGAGATAGAAGAAGCTTATGAAGAAATGATAGCGGAACTTGCGGAGGATGCTGCTTCGCCCGGAAGCGGTGATGAACAAGCTTCTTTTCTGCCACCACTAACAGAAATTCCTTCGAACTTTGAAGGATTTATGAAATTTGTTAGAGATACTACATAGACTAATATGTAACTTGTATTTTGGCACATCTTCATTAGTTTTTTTTTCCTTTTAATGGTAGTATTAGCACGTTGTTGTGCTCATTCCATTGGGGGGAGGAAGAATAAAAAAGATATTACCATTTTGTTAATGTCGTAATAATAAAAATTATAAGGCATTCCCTTGTGTTTAAATTTTACTCTTTAGAAGATTTAACTTACAACTCTATAATATATTTACAACAAATTATATATGGAAATATATATACATAACATACTATATATACTACATAATATATATAAACTATATATATATATATAGTTTACAAGAAATTGCCTTAGATAAAAAAAAAATTTTAAAAATAGCTCGGAACTAAAAAGCCCGTTTAGGCCCGTGGGCCCGCCCCATTTAGTCGGGACCATGTGGACTTAGGAGTGTAGTGGGCCGGTTCCACTCATTTGACCCATTAGGCCCGGGTCCGCCAAAGCCAGGGCCGTTTGGCCCGGGCCTGGACCAAAATACAACCTTAATCCGACCCGATCATGATGATGCCTATCGTGAAAATAGGCTAGCCGAGACAACTCCTCAATTAACCATTTAATCAATAAAAATCATTTTTAAGCCTTTAATTAATCAGATATCGCATAATAAAAGTCTAAATGAACATTGCAGAATAAATACACAAGCCCGACATCAGAGTGTCACAAGTCACGAGCATCTAATAAGATCTGTATACATTGAAGAGTCTGAAAATATACTTGTGATGACCCGACCAGTCGTCTCATGAGTTACCGCTATGTTTCCCCCATTTCTGCTTCTTTATGCTTCGTTATCCATGTTTTATGTGGTCAAGTTGAATAGTTTGCATTCGGGTATTTTTGGTAATAAAAGATACACTTAGTCTCTTTTAAGAAGGGTTAAATTGGAAAAGTCAACCGTATGTTGACTTATGTGTTAGAGGTAAGGGTGTGCATTCGAATCAGTTTATCGATAAATCGAATCGATTATTTGTTATCGAAATCGAAATCGAAAAAATCGAAACATTATTGAAGCGATAACGATAAGCATATGTACAAATCGATAATCGATAAGTAATTATCGATAAGGGTTAAAATTAAATCGATAAATCAAATGCACACCCCTAGACTGTAGACACTTGTTAAATGAGTAATTACCTATTTGTGTAGATCAATATAACATACATAATGTATATATATTCTGCTGCTATTTTTAAAGCGGCTATACAATATTATTTTCCCTAATCTATACCCTTTCTTTTACCCTAAGTCCCTTACCCAATTATTCCCTCTACCATATTTAAGGAATGATCATATTTAAAGATCAAGGGAATGAGTTCAAATTAATCGAAAACAAAATTAGCTGTGATGATGTGTTTTGTTTTGTTTTGTTTTTTTTATACCGTTGGAGTGTTGGTGGCATAAATTTGATCCCTTACTTTAGTTTTTTTGCATGTGCTTGTTGACACAATTTTTATATTATAAATGGCGTTCTCTTATTTTAGCTTCTTTTTGTCCATATTAGTTAGTCGCATTTATAGCGATATACTTTTCGTGGAATCCCGCAAATTTTCTTATTGCGAATCGATAAGCCCCCAAAATCGATAAATTGAAATTGAAAAGATTAAAACCTTATTGAAACGATAACGATAAGCATATGTACAAATCGATAATCGATAAGGGTCAAAATCGAATCGATAAATCGAATGCACACCCCTAGTTAGAGGGCTCAGATGTGAGTTCCGATGGTTTGGTTAGCTTTGGCAGGTGATTTGTGAATTAGGAGTTTGATCGGAATTTGTTTTGGAGGTCCAATGTAGAATTAGGCTTGAATTGGCGATGTTAGTATTTTGGCGATTTCCGGTTGAAAGGTGAGATTTTGATCCGAGGGTCGTAGTGGAATTCCGAGAGTAGCTGTAGCTTCGTTATGTCATTTGGGATGTGTGTGCAAATTTTCAGGTCATTCGAACGTGGTTTGGCTGGGGTTTTGATCAAAAACGTATTTCAGAAGTTTTTGGAAAACTTAGGCTTGAATTCGAGGTGAATTCATGGATTTGGTGTTGTTTGAGGTGTTTTGATGATTGGACCAAGTTTGAATGAGGTTTTAGGATGTGTTGGTGCTTTTGATTGAGGTCCCGAGGGTCTCGGGTGAGTTTCGAATGGTCAATCGGACCAATTTTGGCATTTGCAGGTTTTGTTGTTCAGTTGTTGTAGAAGAAATGACCTTCGAGATCGCATGACGTCCCTCGCGATCGCATAGTGGGATCTTTGCATTGGCCCGGGTTTGCTCTTCGCATCTGCAGCTATAGGGTCGCGTTCGCATAGTTTTGGAAGTGTAAGCTTCGTGATCGCAGGGGTTAGAGCTGTCAATATGGGCCGGGCCAGGCTAGCCCAGCCCAGCCCACGTGGGGCTTTAGCAATTGACGGGCTGGGTTGGGCTAGCCCACAATTTTGATGGGCCTTATAATGGTCAGCCCACCCCAGCCCTATGTGGGCCGCGGGCCCCCACGGGCTGGCCCATTATTTTAAAAAATATAATTTTATATTTTTTCTTTAACTTCTGACCTAAAAAAAGATAATTATTTAAAAGTTAAAAAAATATCTTATTGGAAAAAATACGCAAAACTTAATAACTTTTTATATTGTTCCAATATATGACAATAAATACTAAAAAAAAGTAAAAGATGTGACTATATTTCATTCACTAAAAGTCAAAACTAAAACAAACTATTCAAGAGAAAGTTCATGATGCTTATGAGGTATCCAACACATCATCTTCATCAAACACATTTGAATCCGCTTGTGACAGGGTTGTCTTAACATCTTAACTTTCATCTACAATACTTATGCAATATTAATTAGTTAAATTTTAAAAATTAATAATATTTAAATTCACATAAAAATATTACCAGTTTGAATTCAGGAAAACATGTGCAGCCAATTCCAAGTAATAACAAGTATTTGGACATTTTCATAATAAATGCAACTTCTGTACTTTGTAAGAACACGTCACCAATGCTAAATATTGATTTTGATGGTACAATGGTAATAAGAATGCTAAGTACATCACGCACCATCATTAAATGATCGGGATATTTTCTAGAATGGTCCTTCCAATACATGACAACATCACCTCTTGAAACTTCTCAAGATTAAGTTTTGGTTTCTCTTAGTAAAGATCCAATTCTGACTTTCCATATCGAAAGGCAGTATACTTTTTATTTTTTATATATTTTAAATAAATATTTTATTAGGCCCACGGGCCAGCCCGGCCCAGCCTCAGTCAAGCCTCGCGGGCCACGGGCTTAATCGGGCTGGGCTTAAAAGCCTCATTTTTAAACGGGCTCTAAAAAGTTTAGCCCAGCCTTGCTAAATCATGGGTTGGGCTGGGCTGGCCCAACGGGCCAAGCCCATATTGACGGCTCTAGCAGGGGTATGTTCGCGTATAAGGATTTAGGGGCCCAGTGGGTTTGCTATTCGCATTCACATAGGTTGGTCCGCGTTCGCATAAGTTTGCGAAAATGAGCATCGCGTTTGCGGAGAGGGCATCACTTTCACATTGAGTATTTTTGAAGCCTTGGATTTTAGTGCTTCGCGATCGCTGACTTTGGTCGCGATCACGATAAAGGATTTTCAGGAACTGGGCAGTGAGTTTATAAACATTTCGTCCACGATTCTTAGCCATTTTTCCATCATAGCTGAGTATTTTGAGAGCTCTTTGAGAGAAATTGAAGAGGGATTAGAGGAGGATTGATTGGAGGCAAGTTCTATAAACCAAAAATGTGATTATATTGTGAAATTAACCTAGAAATTCATGGAAATTTAACCAAAAATGGAAGAGCTAGGGCTTGGGATTTTGAAATTTTAATTTGGGATTTGAGGGGTCATTTGGATTCCGATTTCGGTGTTCTGTATATGTATGAACTCGTGGAAGGATAAGGAACCCGTTGATGTGAAAATTTCTGAGTTTCGAGAAGCAAGCCCAGGGCTCGGGTTTTGCTAATTTCGGAATTTTTGATATTTTTCGATTGTTTTCGCTTGAGTTTTGTTCCCTTAGCATATTATGACATATTCGTTCCGATTTTGGATAGATTCGACGCGTATGGAGGCCGATTCTAGGGACAAATGCATCGCGAGCTAGAGTTTTGGCCGGTTCGAGGTGAGTAGTGATTGTAAATGATGGCCTGAGGGTTTGAAACCTCGGATTGCACATCGTAGTGCTGTATTGAGATGAGACACGCGCTTGATGATGAGCGTGGGGTCGTTTTCCACTGGGGATTGTGACTTGGTCCGTCCCGATTGATGATTTTACCGCGTATTTGACTGAGATTTATTTGCTATCATCATGACTTGGGCTATTTGCCTTATTTGGGCTTCGTGCTAATTATTTGAATCATTCGGGGAGTTTTTATCACTATTTTCTCACTGTCTTGACTTATATTCGAATTCAGTCCCATTGATTTCTATTGTTTTACAAACTCAACCACTTTTACTCAGATTTGAAACTTAAATGATATTTGTAAATGATATTTTGGGTTGGGAACTACTATTTTACAAATGCCCGAGGGGCTTGTGATAATTTTCGGACTGAGTGAGGCCGAGGGCCATATGTGAGGTTATGCTGAGTGATATGAGGTCGAGGGCCTAAGATACTTTATATGTCACGAGGTGGCCTGAGTGATGTGAGGCCGAGTGTCGAGTGATGTGAGGCTGAGTGCCGAGTGATGATGCCATGAGATGGATTGATATAGCGTTTGGGCCATAAGGGGCCCCTCCGGAGTCTGCACACCCACAGTGAGTGCGGGTACCCATATGATCTGAGAGTGAGCCCGAGGGGCTGATATTGTACTGAGAGTGAGCCCGAGGAGCTGATACTGTTCTGAGCGATTGATACTGAGCCCGAGGGGTGGATTTCTACTTGTTTCTTTACCTGTTAAATTACTTGTTTTACCTGTTCTTAAAAGAGATTTCATATGATTCTTCACTGTTTTACTGCTTTAAGTGATCTTACTGCTTGATATAGAATTGCCTTGTGCCTTTACTTATTTTTATGCTTTCAACCATTATTTATAATTATTACTCACTGGATCAGAGTAATCACATTACTCCCTGCACCATGTGTGCAGATTCAGGCATTGTAGAGTCTGCTCCTGAGTGCTGATCCTTCTAGAACAAGCAGTGATCCGAAGACTACGAGGTAGCTGTTGGCGTCCGCAGCCCCCATGCCTCCCTTATCCTTTATTATTTATGTTTTCATCAGACTATTATATCAGATTCCATACTTTGTACACTTGTATCAGATTCAGTAGTAGCTCATGACTTGTGACACCCCCGCTTTGTTCTGTGTCGGGATGGTTCCCTTTGTTATTATCGCTGTTTCCGCAAATTATGGTTATTTTAATCATGTTTTAGTATTGTTTATGATAATTAATTATTTAAAAAGAGGTGTTCGTTTCGGTTCGGCAAATTATGACCGTTTTCGGGTATTGGGTCGTGACAATACTAAACCAATCTAAGGAAGACAAGAGGGAGAAGAGCAAGGCTGCGAACGTCAGGCAACTACCTTGCTAACTCCGATGACTCTGCCTCTGAACAACCAACACCCGCTACCGGGTTCAGAAATACCTGAATCTACACACATGTGCAAGGAGTAAATGTGAGTACTACAACTCAGTAAGTAATAAAAGTAAATGAAAGACGAGTAGTAAGAAAACACGTAAATCACGTCAAAACGCTACAACAAATGTAGGATATTTCCATCACAGTACAGAAATCATTTACTTCGTAAATGATGCCCAGTTTTGGTAAAACCTTTTTAAAATAATTTTCAATAGTTTCAAACGAGAGATAACACAATGAGTAAACATGATATAAATGTAAACAGCCCCTCGAGAAAAACATGTGCCCCTCGGGCACAATATCAACATAACCAGCCCATCGGGCTACCTCACAATCACTCGTAATCAGCATCTCGGGCATAACATGGATCAAGAACCGCCCTCGGGCAACAATATGAATCAATAACAGCCCATCAGGCTACATCACATTACTCACACTAGGTATCCACACTCATTGAGGGTGAACATACTCCGGGAGGGGCCCCTTACAGCCCAAGCGCAATAACAAGCCACCTCGTGGCATAATCAAACAGACTCTCGGCCTCATATCAAGCCTCTTCGTGGAGTAACAAATCAGGACCTCGACCTCGTTCAGTCAGAAATCTCTCAAGCCACTCGGACAATAGTAAAACAAGAGGCTCAGCCAAAAATATCATTTAAAAATATCAAAATGGAGTAAATATGGATGGGTTATAAAAACAGTAGAATACAGCATGACTTAGTACAATATGAAGTCCAAAACAATGAGGAATAGCAGTAAAAATCCCCTAAGGTTCCCAAAATAGTTGGCACGAGGCTCAAATATGGCATTCAGCCCAAACATGGTACTCTCTCCATTTTAAATTAAATAAGGTAGTTTGACTCGGCACGAAGTTTAAGAAAAAAAGAAAGACTTTTAAAATATGTGGTCTTAAAAGCTTAAGAGTTAAAACTTTGTGGGGCCATGATTTTTTTGTGGTTATAAAATCTTCTCATTAAGGGTAAAATGGGTAAAATGAGGAGTTTAAAGTTGAATTATTTCCACATTTGAAATGTGTCATTTATTTTGGAACAGACTAAAAAGGAAAGTACCTCATTTAATATGAAAATGAGGGAGTAATAATTTCCAAAACAAAATGATATTAAGCATTTTTCAATCAAATACGTGAATTAACAGTCATACAGGACGGACTAAGTCGCAATTCCCAACAGTGCATGACCCCGCGCTCTTCATCTAGCGTGTGCGTCACTTCAAAGTAGCACAACGATGTGAAATCCAGATACCCTCTAGACAAATATTTACAATCATTACTTACCTCAATCTGGTCCAAACTCCAGCCCGCGATGCCTTTGCCTGTCGATTCGGCCTCCAAATGCTCCAAATCTAGCCAAAAGTAGATTCACAAAATCAAAATATGCTAAAGGGACAAAGCCCACTCAAAAATATTCAATTTACACAAAAATTCCGAAATTTCCCAAACTCGTCCCCCGAGCCCACATCTCGAAATCCGATAAAAATTATATCAATAAACTCCTTATCCTCCCACGAATCCATACATACCATCAATGCCAAAATCCGACAATAAATGACCCCTCAAATCCTTACTTAAAGGTCCCCAATCTCGAGCCCTAGTTTCTTCAATATTTACCCACAAATTTCTATAAATTTGAAGCCTAATCAATGTAATAATATCATAGGAATGAGTTTTATGTTCAAAATCTTACTTCAATGGAGTTCCCTCTTCAAAATTCCCCAAAAAGCTCCAAAATCGATTTAAAAATAGTGAAGAAAGGCAGAAAATCGCAAAGGAAATATATACTTTCTGACCCAGGCTTCTTGCACCTGCGTTCCCTATATTTCACCTGTGGTACCGTATCTGCCGCCAAAGCACCGCATCTACGATTTTCAATTAAAATCCCAATTCCCCACCTGCGATCAAACACCTGCACTTGCGCTATCGCAGGTGCGCTCGAATAGCCGCTTCTGCGGTTGCAGCTCCCCATGGCTAATTCCGCATCTGCGATCCTCTGGGCGCTTCTGCGAGCCCGCGCACCAAGCCGCAGGTGCGGTTATGACAGACTTCAGCAGCTTCAGTTGCAACTTCCCAACTTCAAATTCCCGTCAACCATCCGAAATCACCCCGAGGCCCCCAAGACCTCAACCAAAGCCACAAACAAGTCACATTACACTATCTAAACTTATACCAATCTTCAAAACACCTAATACAACATCGAATCAACCAAATAACATTGGATTCAAGCCTAAGGTTCCACAAGCTTCCGAATTCCGCTTTTGATCTAAAAGTCCATCAAACCTCGTTCGAATGACCTGGATTTTGCACACACATCACATATGACCCAGTGAACCTACTGCGACTTTTGGAATTCCATTCCGGCCCTATATCAAAATCTCACCTATCAACCGGGAAACGCCAAAATTTCAATTTCGCCAATTCAAGCCTAAATCTATTTCGGACCTCCAAAACACATTCCGATCACGCTCCTAAGTCCCAAATCACCTAACGGAGCTAACCAAATCATAAAAATTTCAATCCGAGATCATTTACTAACAAGTCAAAACTTGGTCAACCTTTCAAATTTTATGCTTCAAACTGAGAACTGTTCTTCCAAATCCGTTCCAATTACCCTGAAAACCAAAACCGACGATTTACATAAGGCATAATACATTACACGGGGCTAGCCATACCCAAGAATTAGCGACCGAAGTGCAAAAGCTCAAAACGACCGGTCGGGTCGTTACACATTGATACCCCTAACTGGCTAAGCTTTAAATAATTTATAAATCCTGGTTCAAACTTAAATAATAGTTCAAACAATGGCTATCGGTGCTTCTTTAGTGGAAGTTCGTGTGCTTAAGCCACAACCTAGAAAGAAAATTTTTCCTTAAAAAAGAAGAAATAACAATGGAATTTCATATATGACTAGTTTTGATATTTTTGCAATAGAGCTCTCATAAGACGCTCGGGGTGTGTATCGGTTATTATTTCGAGAAATTTCCATAAAGCACTATCTTTTAGTGGTAATTAGCTATTTATAAATACCATTTGCTATATTACGGATTGTAGATACATTTTATGTTGTTATAAGATGTATTAAATCTATTTAAGCTACTGTATTCATGAATACAATAGCAAAATAGGTGTGAATCAGTGAAGTCCAGCTAATCACTTGTTGTATTCGACTGTATTCATAGCGTGAAACATGGGATTACAGCTTGACAGATTATTGTATTCGACTGTATTCACAGCGTGAAACAGGGAATTATATTATTTTTAAATGGAAAGTGAATCAATTAACATAATAGACTCCTAATATAACTCAACAAGCTCAATTATAATACACAAATTTTGTATTTTCAGTTATAAAAAAAATTTTCAACCGAAAAACACCGTAAAAACATAGTTATCTTCATAGAAATTATATAATACATCTGAATACATAAATTATATTAATTAAAAAATATATGAATATATTCATGGAATACAACGAGACAGTGAATATAATTAAATACATGAAATACAATGGGATACATTGAAATACAATAAAAAAAGACAATGAATACAATGAAATATATAGAAATACAGTGGGATACATTGAAATACATTAACAGAAAATTCAAGTTGCTCAGTCCCAAACTCCGTCGTCTTTGACCAAGAACAAACCCTAATTTCCGACGAATCCGCCGTCGAGACTCTGTTAAAGAGATATAAAAATTTCCTAAAAGAGAAATAAAGAGCATTACAATTCATCTCTTCGGTTTATAAAAAACGGAAAAACATAATTCAACAACTTTGCCAACGCCGACGAACCATGAGATTGGCAGTGCGACGTTATGGACTTCCATTCTTGAAAACTCTCTACAAATTCGCCTTCTCCTCTTCTACCTTTTCTCCTAATAAAAAGTAACGTCCGATGGGATCGGAGAGAACGTAGGTGATGTGGGTGAGAGAAATTTTGAGATTGAGCAGCGTGTTTTCAGGGGATGAGGGAAGAGAATGACATGTATCAAACTAGAGAGAGAAAGAAAATCGTGTAATTAAAATGCGTATTTAATGGCCTAGGGATAGGAGGTAACCAAAATTAGATATTTTGCTATAAACATTAAAAGGTATCTATAAAATATAATTTTTTTGAATGGTATTTATTTAAAATAAATAAAGTGTTAACATTTGCTATAGGAGGTAAAAATTTCCATTATTATTAGGGAGACTATATAATGTAATTTTTCCAAGCACTCGACATTCATTATTTGAAGGGCGTGCATGATTCTGGGAGGAATTTCCCGGATCAGTTTTGAAATTTGGCAATATTTTAACGGGATCCTTAATTGAAATTTTTTATTTATCCCAATGTATATAATACATAGCATTAATAAAAGTTCACGATAAACTAAAAATTAATTCAGAATTCGCATAAGTAATATGGAGTAATTATTTTTAAAAGCTTATTTTAATGCACTTTACTAACTAGCTAAAATAGCTTCTTAGCTCTCATCATAATCAAATTTTATTACATAAATACGATCTAGAGTATATTACAATTACTAATGATTCTTCCACTTAAAACATTTTAGTTTAATTACAATTTTCATTATTTTATCCTTAATATTATAATTGCTTAACTGTCCTTCCCAAAACCAAACTCTAATTCCTCTGATTTCGATTTTTGGCAATCGTCCTCCTTGTAAGATCCTTTTTTAATTTATATTTTTGAAAACTGGTCAAATATTTCCATATACTATTGAAATCGGACAATTTTACCATTTGTTAAACTTTTGATCTAATAGTACTTTCGCCACTGCCCTTGACCCTAAATTAGCTCTAATCTGAGAGTAAAATTTAAACCATAATCAAAGGTTGAAAGATTTTTATGGACCTTTTTTCTTGAAAAGTTTGGACAACCACGTCATAGCAAAGAAAAATATGAGATAATTTACTGACAGCAAAGATATGAATGTTATCGATCCGTATTGCTGTAAATAAATAAAACAGTAATCTTTTCAAAAACAGCAACAGAAAGTTAGTAGAAATAAATTTTGAAAACAGTATTCGAACTTCAAAATATTTTGAAATGTTAAGGAACAAATCGAACTCACTGAATACACAGTGTGTCTTTAAGGAAATTATTCCCCTCAAGTACCCAAGGTTTTGGAGTATATCCTCCCAGGATAGAACGATTTAACTTACCAGAGTGTTGGTACCAAAAACGACGATGAACAGCGAACCACTCGAAGGTTGCAAAACATACTGGAATTTTTGTGCAGAAGAAGAAGAAGATTATCAGAAAATTTCGTAAGCAAATATTCTAGGATTTAAAGGTATATTTATAGCCAATTTGGTGTTGTTTCTGAAAAGGTTTGCAACCTTTCAGAATAGCCATAGCTGTTGAAACAGGTGTGACACTGTTTCAGAACAGCCATGGCTGTTGAAAATATTTGCGGGAAAATTAAAACAGATTTAAAATAATCCATGAAAGAAAACGGGTCAAGCCGGACCGGGTCGCGGGTTATTCTAGATTGAATTTTCTTTAGATAATTTAATTAATTAATTAAATATTTGAAAAGAATTTTATCCAAAAAGATTAATTAATCATTCGATCTTTTTCCTTTCCGCAATTCCGTTGGATTGAAGTGTGTAAGGTGTAGTAGTTTGATGGATAATTCCATATTCCGAACATATTTCTGCAAACGGAGATTCATATTCTCCACCTATATCACTTCTAATCATTTTGATCTTTTTATTCAATTAATTTTCTACCTCATTCTTGTATTGCTAAAATGTTTCAATTGCTTCATCCTTACTATTAAGCAAATAAACATAATAATATCTAGTGCAATCGTCAATAAAAATAATAAAGTATTTTTTTTTCACCTCGAGATAGTGTCGACTTCATATTGCAAATGTCAGTATGAATTAAGTCTAAAGGATTTGAATTCCTTTCAATAGATTTATAAGGATGTTTTACAAACTTAGATTCAACACATATTTGACATTTCGATTTATTACACTCAAATTTAGGCAATACTTCTAAATTAATTAATTTCCGCAAGATTTTATAATTGACATGTCCTAAACGAATATTCCATAAATCATTTGACTCCAATAAACAAGAAGAAGCTGAAATTTTATTCATACTATCAACAACAATTATATTGAGTTTGAAAAGGCCCTCCGTGAGGTAGCCTTTTCCAAAATACATTTCGTTCTTGCTTATAACAACTTTATCAGAAACAAATATACATTTCAATTCATTCTTTACAAGTAAAGAAGTAAAAATTAAATTCTTCCTAATAGTAGGAACATGAAGAACATTGTTGAGCGTTAACACCTTGCCGGAAGTCATCTTCAGGAATATCTTCCCATAACCTTCAATCTTAGCTGTTGCATTATTTCCCACGGAAATTTCTTCTTTGGGACCAGCAGTAGAGTAAGTTGCAAATGCTTCTTTGATAGCACAAACATGTCGAGTGGCACCAGAGTCAATCCAGCACTCCTTCGGATTTCCAACTAGGTTGCATTCCGAAAGTATTGCGCAAAGATCATCAATGTCATCATTCTTCTCCAGTATGTTAGCTTGTCCCTTCTTATTATCCTTTTTCGGGATACGATAATCAGGGCTTTTGTGACCAACTTTTCCATAATTGTAGTAGCTGCCCTTGAATTTCTTTTTGTTTTGCTCCTTAGTTTATCCAGAAGACCTCTTCCTCTTCTTACTTTTTGGAGCAGTCTCCTCAACGATATTAGCTCCATGATCGTTGAATTTCCACGAGACTTCTTCTCGGCTGTTTTGTTGTCTTCCTCGATCTTTAGACGTATCACAAGATCTTCCAACTTCATTTCTTTGCGCTTGTGCTTCAAATAGTTCTTGAAATCTCTTCACGAATGAGGCAATTTTTCATCATAGAAGCAACTTGAAATACTTCATTCATGACCATACCTTCAGCAATAAGGTCGTGAAAAATAAGTTGAAGCTCCTGAACTTGGGTTCCCACGGTTTTAATGTCTATCATTTTATAGTCTAGAAACTTGGCAACCACGAACTTCTTCAAGCATGCATCTTCTGTCTTGTACTTCTTCTCAAGTGCATCCCATAATTCTTTCGAAGTATTCATCGCACTGTACACATTGTACAAGTCATCCTCTAAAGCGCTTAAGATATAGCCTTTGCAAAGAAAATCTGCCTGCTTCCACGCCTCAACAATCATGAACTTTTCATTGTCCGACATATCCGCAGCAGGTACTGGAGGCTCTTCAGTAGTGAATTTCTGCATACCAAGTATGGTAAGCCAGAAGAACACCCTTTGCTGCCATCCTTTGAAGTTGGCTCCAGAAAATTTCCCCGCTTTCTCGGCCGTAGGAACATCAGTGCGGCGTGACGAGGCTATTGTCGTTGCACCAACAGTCACAGAAGGATTTTCGTTATCAATTGTTATTTTTCACTGTCAACAATAAAAGAGGTCAATTAATGGCAAAACAAAAACAGTAAATAATATTGTAATCAATAAACATTACGTAATAAAAACAACTGAAGTTTTTATATATACTATTCTTACAAAAAAACGATGAAGTTTTTATATTCTTCAAATCGTTTTCTGAATTTCAATACTCTAATGAAGTTTTTATATCTTCAAATCAGTATAATAAAATTCAGACAGAATACATAATATAATAAAAATAATTTCCTTAAGATTGTTATCAATCTGTATTGTTTTAAATAAATAAAACAGTAATTTTTTTGAAAACAAAAATAGAAAGCTAGTAGAAATTATTTTGAAAACAATATTCGAACTTCAAAATAAATTTTGAAATATTAAGAAACAAATCAAGCCCACTGAATACACAGTGTGTCCTTAAGGAAATTATTCCCCTCAAGTACCCGAGGTTTTGAAATATATCCTCCCAGGATAGAACGATTTAACTCACCGGAGTGTTGGTACCAAAAACGCCGATGAACAGCGAACAACTCGGAGGTTGCAAAACACACTGGAACTTTTGTACAGAAGAAGAAGAAGATTATCAGAAAATTTCGTAAGTAAATATTCTAGGATTTGAAGGTATATTTATAGCCAATTTGGTGTTGTTTCTGAAAATGTTTGCAACCTTTCAGAACAGCCATAGCTATTGGAACAGGTGTGACACTGTTTTAGAACAACCATGGCTATTGAAAATATTTGCGGGAAAATTAAAACGGATTTAAAATAATCCGAGAAAGAAAACGGGTCAAACCGGACAGGGCGCGGGTTTTTTTGTTAATTAATTTAATTAATCAATTACATATTTGAAAAGAAATTTGTCCTAAAAGAATAATCAATCAATCGATCTTTGACCGAAGCCGAAGCCGAGCGAGCAACGACGACGACGACTGCACGAGGCTTGCCTTCTTCTTAGCTCTTTAAGAGCTAAAAGATGAGCTTCTCTATATGTACACAAAGATTTTCTTTCCTTCTACCATTGTGGGACAAAGTGCATTAGTGAAATGAACTCATTCAAAATTTCACTTCCCTCCATTTCTTTTTCCACCATTTTCTATTCACACATCTTTTATTATTAATAAAAAATAACAAAACCCAACAATGAATAAGCAAGAGTGAGACAGATAACAAAATTGAACAATTGCATCTAATATATGAGTAAATTTGAACATTTTTCTTATACTTTTTGCAAACAATATTACGGGCATCTTAATCATGTTAACAACATTAGTTTATCAACACTTTTTTTTAATAATCAAATACAACTATTGCTTATTATTAATTTCGACACTTCAATCTAATTATTTGTTTAGCTGCTTATTTGTAAAAAAATATTTTAAACAAAATGTTTTTCAATACTTAATACATATCAACTATTTTCAATAAGTTAATTAATAATAAGCATATGTGAACCATACTGTAGACATCGAAATTTTAAGGGATCAAGCCAAATCCTAAATTAAAGATACTATAGGACTTTTGAAATCCTAGAAGTCTATTAAGAGTCTATTAGGATTTCTTGGAGGTTACTCTTCCTTAAACCCTAACTCACACCTATATAAAGGGATACATATTCCTTTGAAGAGGTGTCTCAAAAATTCCATAAACTCACGGGATACTCATAAAGAGACCAAAATATGGCCGGATACTTCTTGACAATGAAATTGTTCTAGAAGACGGAGATCAAATACATCCAGGAGCTTTGCATCATTCTTACGTTCGAGAAATACGCTGCTTCAACCCTCGAATCACGAAGATTATTAGGAGAGAAGAATCAAGGAAGAAACAGGATTGTACCCGCATCATTTTATCAATAAAATTATATTTCATCATATTTATATTGTGATTGAAGTTTATTTTTGCATCACATATAATTTATTGCAAACAAATTGGCACGCCCAGTGAGACCAGTTATGCCCTTCACCTCTTCCTCCTGTAAATCAAAAAACTCCAAGTTTCAAAACATTTGTTGCAACTGTCGAGTACTTCAAGTCTCGTCTTAAGTTCGGCAAGCCTACACCCCGACAAACCTTGAAGTAAGGGGCATTTATAGACATCGATTTTTTAAGGATCAAGACAAATCATAAATTAAACATACTACAGGACTTTTGAAATCCTAGAAGTCTATTAAGAGTCTATTAGGATTTCTTGGAGGTTACTCAATCCTAAACCCTAACTCACACCTATATAAAGGGATACATATTCATTTAAAGAGGTGTCTCAAAAATCCCATAAACTTATGGGATACTCACAAAGAGACCAAAATATGGCTGGATACTTCTTGACAATGAAATAGTTCAAGAAGCCGGAGATCAAATACATCCAGGAGCTTTGCATCATCCTTACATTCGAGAAAAATGTTGCTTCAATGTGACGACCTGACCTGTCGTATCATGAGTTACCGCCCCATTTTCCTTACTTTCTGTTTGGACATGCTTTGTTATTCGTGTCTTATGTGGTCGAGTTGATTGGGTTGCGTTTGGAGTGGTTTTGATAAGAAATGAGACACTTAGTCTATTTCAACAAGGCTTAAGTTAGAAACGTCAACAGGATATTGACTTATGAGTTAGAGGGTTTGGATGTGAATTTCGATGGTTTGGTTAGCTCCGGGAGGTGATTTGTGACATAGGAGTGTGATCAGAAGTGATTTTGGAGGTATGTTGTAGAATTAGGGTTGAATTGGCGAAGTTAGTATTTTGGTGATTTCCGGTTGATTGGTGAGATTATGTCCGGGAGTCAGAATGGAATTCCGAGAGTTGTTGTAGCTTCGTTAGGTGATTTGGGATATGTGTGCAAAATTTCAGGTCATTCGGACGTGGTTTGATTGGGTTTTTGATCGAATGCGTGTTTTGGAAGTTTTAGAAGAACTTAGGCTTGAATTAGATGTAATTTGATGGTTTTGGTGTTGTTTGAGGTATTTTGAGAATTGGAACAAGTTTGAATAATGTTTTAAGATGCGTTGGTGCTTTTGGTTGAGGTCCCGGGTGTGTTTCGTGTTGTATCACGCTCTTATTTGATGTTTCAACGCCGTATCTTTGGACATAAAGAGGTACCACATTAAGTAAATGAGTTCCAAATTAAGCTTTTATTGAACCATTAGATCCATATTATAATTTCGGAGCCATAGCAAAAAGAATCGTCGAATTTGGACATCATATAAGGGAGTTATGCTTATCTCCGTGTCAAGAAAGTGCTGGTTGCTGTCATAACCGCAGAAGCGGAAATTTGCCGTTCCGCAGAAGAGAATTTTTCCACGGAAGCGAAAATTTTTTCGCAGAAGCAAAAAAATGGCCTGGGTAGAGATGTTAAGTTCTGAAAATGGGACTTCGTTCCCATTTTCCATTTTTGACGATTTGGAGCTCGAATAAGGCGAGTTTTAGGGAGATTTTTGGAGAGAACAACGGGGTAAGTGCTCTTAACTCAATTTTGGTTATATTACCCGAATCTATTACAAGTTTTGGCATTAAACCTGTGAATTTAGCGGGAAAAACATAGAAACCCTCTCAGATAGATTTGAGGATTTGAGGGTTGAAACGATATGGGAATTGGATAATTTTGGTATGGTTAGACTCGTGGAGAGTTAAGGAGCCCATTGATGTAAAAATTTCTGAGTTTCGAGACGTGGGTTCGGGGCTCGGGTTTTCTCTAATTTCAAAAATTTCTATATTTTTCGATTGTTTTGATTGGGCTTTGTTCCCGTAACATATTATGACATATTCGTTTTGATTTTGGATAGATACGACGCACGCGAAGGCCAATTTGAAGGGCAAAGTCGTCGCGAGTTAAAGAAATAGCCGGTTCGAGGTAAGTAATAATTTTAAATGATGTCCTGAGGGTTTGAAACCCCGTATTTGCACAACATAGTGCTATACTGAGTTGAGATACACGCCATGTGACGAGCGTGAGGTCCAATGCTATTGGGGAATGTAACTTGGTCCATCCCGAATAATATTTTTACTACATTTTGAGCGAGACATACATTTTATTATTGTGAATTGGGCTAGTTGCCACGTTTGGGGCCTTGTGCCGACCTGTAGAACCCTTAGGGGATTTTTGACTGGTTTTCCTCACTTGTTTGCTAAAAATTATATCCTCAGTCGTGTTTCCAATTGTATAAAAATGATACGAACCAGATTTTTGAAATGTTAATCATAAATGGAAAGAAATATGAGGGCTGAGATCCCTACCGTACATTATGCCCGAGAGGCTGTGATTTTAAATGACTGAGAGGGGTTGAGGACCCAATAGTGAGATATTTTATATGATATGGATCGGGGTGCGCGACGCAGCAAATGTATATTTTATATATATTGGATCGGGTTGCACGCCGCAGCAAATACATATATTGGACCGGGCTGCACGCCGCTACAAATTACTTATATGGATCGGGCTGCACGCCGCAGCAATATTAAATACATATATTGGATCGGGTTGCACGCCGCATCAATATAGCGCTTGGGCTGTAGGAACCCCTCCGGAGTCTGCACACCCCCAGTGAGCGTAGTTGACTATTATTATTATGGATCGGGCTGTACGCTACAGTGATATACGGATCGGACTGCACGCCGCAGCGGGATATATATATATATATATATATATATATATATATATATATATATATATATATATATATATATATAAAATTATTGATTCGGTTATTATGAGATGGATATGAGTTGAGAACTGAGGATAAGAACGAATAAATGAATTGAAATACTCAAGGAGCAGATACTGATTATACCCGTTTTGCCTAGTTTAAGAAATTTACTTGATTTCCTCATTTACTGTTGTTTAAATGGTTTTACTATTTTGATATAGAACTGCTTAGTGCCTTTACGTGATTTTATACTGTCAGTCATTATTTATTATTATTACTCGCTGGGTCGGAGTACTCACATTACTCCCTGCTCCATATGTGCAGGTACAGGTATTCCTGAGGCATAGAGCGAGTTTTCTTCTGTTCGGTTTTCATCGGAGTTATCGAGGTAGCTGCATGGCGTTTGCAGACCCGATTTCCCTCTCTATCTCTACTTACTATTCCGCATGTTAGACATATTTCTGTATTAGATTGTTGAAACCTTGTATTAGAGGCTCAGACTCATGATACCGGATCAGTGGGCTTTAAAACTCCCCAGTCTTGAGTTGTCCTGTGGTGATGCGGAATGATGCCACATGAGCTCCAGGATGAGAAAGTTTCGAGTTTATTTTCTTAAACAAAATTTTGCAAAAATAGCCACTGTGTCAAAATAAGCCCTTACATGACCAATTTTGTAAAAAATAATCATAATTGACATTAAAAAAAATATTCTTAGTCTGGTGGAAATCTGTGGCGATGCTGAGTGATGCCCCACGAGCCACAAAATGTGAAGTTTTTCATCAAGTTTGTAATTGAAATCGGCCT
This sequence comes from Nicotiana glauca, assembly GCA_026770625.1. Lineage (NCBI taxonomy): Eukaryota > Viridiplantae > Streptophyta > Magnoliopsida > Solanales > Solanaceae > Nicotiana > Nicotiana glauca. The sequence goes on from MU666708.1 coordinate 102,369, forward strand.
CTATAATTTTCCTTCAAAGAAAACAAATTTAAAAAAAAAACAAATAAACATCTCTTTATTTTTGCATTAATTTGCAAGAACTACGCTCGGTCTGATTCATGCGGGGTCATGATACATAGGCAATCCACATAGGATTCGATCATAGACAAAAAAAAAAGAAAAAGAAAAAGCCAATAAGGCAAAAAGAAAAGAATAGCAGAAAAACAAAAAAAATAATAATAAATAAAAAATACTCTGATGCTAATATGGTGGTTTCATGTTGACATTACAGAAGGTGGTTGGTTTGTGGTTTCCAAAGCGGTAATTCTTCTTGACGACAAAAGGCGATGGCAAACAACAATAGAATGAATATGGTTGGTACCGATACCCGTCAACAGGTGGATGAACGGGATAACGGGCGGGGTTTACGCCCCGGATACACCCAATGCCCAACATACTGGGTTCGCCTAATAGAATTTTATGTAATCGTATGTAACTAACCTACTAAATCTTCAAATTTTCTGAATAAAAACTATTCAAAGTTACTTTTTTCTTAATCATAAATCATTAAATTGAGAGTTTTATATCATAATTAAAATAAAATTATTGTACGTTATTTACTAAGACTGACTATGATAGTTAATTTTAAATAAATCTTTCATTTAAAAAGTATTTATTTATTAACTTTTGTCATGTCTTTATTATATAATAGTCCATAATTTTTTTTTCTAAATATTATTTTTTTCACGTTTACGAGATGTAATACTTTTTAATATTAGCTAGTAACTATTTTACAAATAATTAATTATCATGGTATTGTATGGTGAATTATGTGTCACTTTATTAACTTGTGAAACTTAAAAATAAATCATGCAAGTGAATCATATTTAAATTGTGAATTATGTTTTTATATAAATTCTCTCTCAAATAAAAAGCATATTAAATAAAAAGAGTATTTTAAGAAAAATATAAAATTATAGTATCGAAATTCTTCCAAGATTCATTACTCCTTAAGAGATACATATAAGATTTCGTATCGAATACATTATTTTTTATGTTTGAGTTGTAACGACGTTGTAGCTAATTTGCATATTATCATATATGTCATACTTTTCGTTATTCATAGTTAAATTATAATTTGTAAATATTTTAAATCGATTATTTTGTTATAATTTTGTGATTTAAAGGTTAATTTTTATAAATTATTTTTTTTATTTTATACTATCTTAAAATTCTTGAAATTAGTAAAATTTAAAGATCCGTGGGACTTACGCATCGCCTCATCAGAGGTAAAACGACTCGTCTCACACCCCCACCTTTTAAAACATTGACTTCTCGTTGGGGATTGGGATTTTTGGGAAAGGGGTGGGTGCGTAACACGGGAATACCATAGGATTTTGGTGTATTGATCCATATTAAACGGTATGTCCGAATCCTCGTTACTAATGAAAATTTGTCAGATGAGATTTTCTTACTAAACTTAGAGAGTATTTTTTCCAAAATTAATCCTATGGTTAGGATGTACATTAAGTAAATTAATCAAAAAAAATATCAAAATTGATAAGGGATTTAAAAGAGTAATTTTGAACTAGTTCAGATGTTTGATGAAAAAGTACGAAGTAAGGAGATGAGAAACGCATCGAAAAGAGGTATCTATTGCTATTCGGTCAGTAAACAACTCATGGATTCAATTGGAAAAATATCATACCATAAAAATTCTTTCATCTAAGATATATTTCACAAGAATTTTTAACACAACAATAACAACCCACTAATAATCTTATAAGTGGAGAGTCTGGGGAGGGTAGAGTGTACGCAGACCTTACCTCTATCCCTGAGGGTTGAGAGGCTGTTTCCGGAAGACCCTTGGCTCAAAAATAGTTCGTAACATCAATAGAAAGCAGACAAATAATATCAGCATTGTGAGCGACAACAAATAAGTGGAAGGACAATAATTATGGTAATAATAAAACTTAAAAATAAAAAGTATAATGGAACAAAAACCGCTAGCAGTCCTATACAAAACACTATCAGATTAGCCAGAATAACGAAAGAAAAACATTCAACTACCCCTAACCCTACATCCCTAATTGACAAGAATTATGTTTTTAACATAAGGTAGAAACTTCAACTTTGTGGCACCAAAATTCTCTCTAACATCGTCTTCAATTTTTAAATATTTTCTTAATCTAGTATTTTATTTTTCACCCGTTGAATTGAGTCAAGGGAATTATTATCCCATTCAAAAGGCGAAGAGAGTATTGTTTTTCATTTATTAATTAATGGTTAAGTTAAGTGAAATTTACCCTAGTGTGAACTTCTCTCACGGAGTTGGAATTTGCTGCAACCTGCTTTTTTCTTTTTCTTTTCTTACTCGCTTCATATTAATTACCAGAGATGGATATAAATGGAACTACCATATCATAAAATCTCGGTTAAAGAACCTCGATCTATCGAACTTTCATAGAAGAGGTGATAATCGGCATAAAGTATATATATTTTTTGATATATATCGCCTCGTATTTTGCTTTGTTTCGATGATTTGTGATGTTTAATATGATAATTTGTGCCAAATTATGGTGTTTCTATGTGTAGGAATCATTTGGATGCAATTTGGGACGAAAGAGAGTGAATTGGAGTGAAATCGGAGCAAAAAGGCAAAAAATCAATTTTGAGGGCCACTGTGGCGCACTTTCCAGAACTCAATTATTTTGAGTGCCAGGGCCAGCGCCTCACACTGCCCTGGACGCTCGGATCGCTAGAGTGTCCTATTCCGACTTGGATTCGGTTATTTTTACCCCAAGACGCCTCCAATTGATATAAAAGCCATCCTAAAACCTATTTTGAGGGGGGAACGTGATTTTGAAGAGAAAACAAAGGAGCAAAACACTTGGGAGCATGAATTTGAGCAATTCTTCTATCCCTTTTCTAGTACTCATTGATTTTATGTTTAAAAATCTTATTTTTAATAATTGTATGAACATGAGTGGCTAAGAACCCTATTGTTCTAGGGTCATGGGTAAAACATAAATGTTGATGTTTGACGTTTAATTTGACGAAGTTGATTTTATCATATTGGGTTGTTTATTTAGTTATGTTTTTAATTATTTTGCTGAGTAGCTAACAGTGAAGTACTATCTACGAATCTAGAGTTGAACTCGAAGTGGAAATTCTAGATTGCATATAGAATTAAATAAAGTAAGTTCTTGAACCCGGGTATCGGGGAACAGATTCGCAATTAGGATAGACATATACCTAATTGTCTTGCTTGGTTGAAATACAGGAATTGTAAATGCATTTGTGTTAATCTTAATTCCATAGACATATAGGCGTTAAGTTAACTTGAATAGGTGAGTACAGACTCGACATATTCTTATGAGTAATATCAACCCTGTCAATCAACAATCCAGATAAATCAATTAGTTATCTTAAGCCAAGAACGTAACACGATTGTTATCTAGCCCATGACCCTGGAATATTCTCTCCTACTGATTGTTTTTTGAGATTGCTATTAGTTCGATTGCTTTCTAGTTAATTCATTGCTTGATAGTTTTAGGTAGTAAATTAGTTACGTCTATATTTTGTGAAAAATCTCTGGAATCGATAAGTTAATTGAGTTTGAATCAGTCAATAGTTAATCACAAGTCTTCGTGGGAACGATACTATACTCACTACTTTATTACTTGACGATCACGTTCACTTGCGTGAGTGTTTTTGGTTGCAACAAGTTTTTGGCGCCGTTGCCAGGGACTTAGAAATTAGCTACTTGACTGAATTGAGCTTTTATTAGTTATTTATTCAAGTTTTAATTTTTAGTTTACCTTGTTTTGTTAACACAAGCTCTTCTCTTGAATGTGGAGGAGTAGAAGCGCAAACAACCTCCTCCCTCTTGATCCTGAAATTGAACGAACACTTCACAGAGTGAGGAGGGAAGTCGAAGCGAGAACTAGAATAGAAAGAGAATTGGACATCGTAGTTCAACCACAGCCAATAGAGATGGCAGGTAACGAAGAGCGCACGGTGATTGAAGCCGCAAAGCCCAATCTTGCTAGTATGACTCAGGCTATTGTGAAGCCTGATATCACACGACATTTTGAACTCAAACAGTACATGGTGCAGCTAATTCAGTCCACAGGGCAATATGTGGGTCTATCTCATGAAGACCCGCAGAGGCACATTCAGAATTTCTTGGAAATTACGGACACTTACAATTATTCGAATGTTTCTAATGACTGTGTCAGGCTAACACTTTTCCTCTTTTCATTGCGCGGGGAAGCTAAGGAATGGTTGCAAAAGGAGCCCACGAACTCAATTAGCACTTGGGATGATCTAGCAAGGAAATTCTTAATCAAGTTTTTCCCCACTAAGAAGACAAAATCATTGAGGAGTTAGATTCTTAGGTTCCAACAACGGGATGGCGAGACACTCCGTCAAGCATGGGAAGATACAAGAAGCTACTCAGAGACTGTCCACATTGTTGTCAGACTGAAGAGGTATTGGGTCACACTTTTGTTGATGGTCTATATGATACATCAAAGATGAATCTTGATTCAGCTTGTGGGGCTAGTTGCATGGCTAGACCTTACAGTGAAATCCAACTCTTGCTAAATAAATTCACTGCTAATGATTATAATTGGAAAGGTGATGGTGATTCACGAAGGGCAATTAAACAGAAAGCAGCCGGGTTGATTAAGCTTGATGACTTTTCAGCCATGAGAGCCGATATAGCAAAATTGGCAAATCAGATGAATAGAATGACAATGCAACAAACACAGCCGATGCAACATGTACAACAAATGTCTATCTGCTACGAACTATGTGGCGATAATCATATGAGTGACATGTGCCCCACGAATCCTGAATCCATATACTATATGGGGCAACAGAGCAGAGGTCCAATGAATCAACATGCACAATATGGGAACACTTACAATCCAAATTGGAAGAATCATCCCAACTTCTCGTGGGGTGGAAATCAGCCAAATCAGAATCATTATAGACCCCAAGGAAATTTCAATCAACCTCAGAAGCCACCCCAACAAATGGAAGAGAGTACAAATGATTTGTTAAAAAAGTTATTGCTTGACAATCAATAGCTCAGGACAGATTTCAGAAATCTTGAGAGGCAAATGGGGCAGTTAGCAACAAACTAAAATACTAGACCTGCAGGTTCTCTCCCCAGTGATACAGAGAAGAACCCTCAAGTTAATGCAGTTACACTCAGAAACTGAAGGAAACTAGAGGAAGTGCCAAAGAAGAGAAAAGACAAGCATATACCTGAGGGGAAGTTGATTCCTAAGGCGACACATGAATCAACGAAAAAGGATGCAACTTCAGAGCCAATGGAGGCTGCAAGGCCACCACCACCTTTCCCTTAGAGATTGCAGAAAAAGAATGATGATTGCATGTTCAGCAAATTTCTCTCTATGTTGATCCAAGTTTAATTAAATATTCGACTGGTGGATGTACTTCGTGAAATTCCAAAGTATGCTAAGTACATAAAAGATATAGTGGCTCACAAGAGAAGATTGACTGAATTTGAGATAGTTGCACTTACTGAGGAGTGCACTTCAAGGGTCCAAAACAAGCTCCCACAAAAGCTTAAGGATCCTGGCAGCTTCACCATCCCTGTGCGAATTGGTAATATTGATGTGGGTCGTGCTCTTTGCGATTTTGGGGCGAGCATAAATCTGATACCCTTATCCTTGTTCGAGCAATTGGGTCGGGGAGCTCCAAGACCAACTATTGTGATATTGCAGCTGGCTGATAGGTCTACAACACACCTTGAGGGAGTGATTGAAGATGTATTGCTGTAAAATGGGAAGTTCATATTCCCTGCGGACTTCATTATATTAGATTATGAGGCTGATGAACTTGTTCCAATCATATTGGGGTGACCTCTCTTGGCTACTGGTGATGCAATTATTAAAGTGAGAGAGGGAAAAATAATTTTTAGAGTGGATGATGAGGAAGAAGTCTTTAATGTCTACAAAGCAATCCAACTTCCCCGCCACTATGAGGAGCTCTCAATGATATCTGTTGTTGAGGCGGATGAGAAAATTCTTGACACGAGTGTATATCTAGATGATTCTCTAGAGAAAGCACTTATGTTGTTCGATAGCCTGGAGATTGATGATGAGGTTGAGGAGATGATGCATATCATAGATACATCTTGTGCTTAAATGCAGGGGATACACCCATTTGAGCCCCTGAATAGGCCAGATGAGCCTCGTCCAAAAGCCGTAAATTGAGGAGGCTCCAAAATTAGAGCTAAAACCTCTGCCTCCTCACCTTTAATATGCTTATTTGGGTGATTCCGACACTTTACCTGTTATTGTTTCTTCTGAATTGTCTAAATTGCAGGAAGAGAAGCTGTTAAGAGTGCTACGTGAGCACAAGCGAGCACTTGGGTGGACAATGTCTGACATTAAGGGCATTAGTCCAGCTTTTTGCATGCATAAAATCCTCGTGGATGACGGACACAAGCCAAGTGTAGATCAACAATGCCGACTAAATCCAATCATGAAAGAAGTGGTAAGAAAAGAAGTGATTAAGTGGCTTGATGGATGTATTGTATTTCCAATCTCGAATAGCAAATGGGTAAGCCTCGTTCAATGTGTACCTAAGAAAGAGGGGATGACTGTAGTGGTTAATGAAAATAATGACTTAATTCCCACAAGAACTCTCACTGGGTGGAGGATTTTCATAGATTATAGAAAATTAAACAACGCCACCTGAAAGGACCACTTCCCTCTCCCTTTTATTGATCAATGCTTGATAGATTAGCTGGCCAGGAATACTATTGTTTCTTAGATGGTTATTCGGGGTATAATCAGATTGCTATAGCCCAGAGGACCAAGAGAAAACCACATTTATGTGAAGGTATAGTCTTGGGGCATAAGGTGTCCAAAAATGGTTTGCATGTGGACAAAGCGAAGGTGGAAGCGGTTGAAAAATTTCCCCCTCCGACATCAAACAAAGGAATTCGCAGTTTCTTGGGCCATGCAGGTTTTTATCGTTGTTCAATTAAAGATTTTTTGAAAATTTCTTCTCCTTTGTGCAGGCTTCTTGAGAAAGATATTCCCTTGAAGTTTGATGATGCCTGTTTGAAAGCATTTGAGGAGCTGAAGGGAAGGTTAGTGACTGCACCAATTATCATTGCTCCAGATTGGGAGCAACCATTTGAGTTTATGTGCAATGCAAGTAACATAGCTATTGGAGCTGTTTTGGGGCAAAGGAGAAATAAAATCTTTCAATCCATCTACTATGCGAGCAAAACTCTGAATCTAGCCCAGATGAACTATACAGTTGCTGAAAAAGAGTTGCTTGTTGTGGTGTGGGCGTTTGACAAGTTCAGATCCTATCTAGTGGGGACCAAAGTCATCATCTACACAGATCATTTAGCTATCAGATACTTGTTTGAAAAGAAAGACGCCAAACCATGGCTGATTCGTTGGGTCCTCCTCTTGCAAGAGTTTGACTTAGAGATTTGTGATCGAAAAGGGACAGAGAATCAAGTGGCTGATCACTTGTCCAGATTAGAAAATCGGAGCCATGTAGCTGAAGGAGGGTCAATCGAAGAAACATTTCCTGATGAGTAGTTATTGGCAATTACCTCAAGCAAACCCCTATGGTATGCGGATTATGTGAATTTTATTGCAAGTGGGGCGACACCACCAGAATTGACACCCGATAATAGAAGAAGGTTCCTATATGATGTGAGGCTTTACATATGGGATGAGCCATTCTTATACAGGCTATGTGTAGATCAGTTGGTGCGAAGATGTGTTCCTGAGGAAGAGATGAATGCCATACTGCATGACTGTAATGCTTCGCCATACGGAGGTCATCACGGTGGGGATAGAACCACCCAAAAATTTCTACAATCAGGTTTCTATTGGCCAAAATTGTTTAAGGATGCACATGCCTTTCTTAAAAAGTGTGACAGATGCCAAAGAACTGGAACAATCACGAAGAAGCACGAGATGCCACTGCAAAATATTCTGGTAGTGGAGCTTTTTGATGTTTGGGAGATTGACTTCATCGGACCGTTCCCATACCCTAATGGTCACAGGTACATCTTTGTGGCGGTCGACTATGTTTCTAAGTGGGTAGAGGCCATCGCTCTTCCCACTAATGATGCAAAGGTTGTGGTAAGCTTTGTCAAGAAGCACATCTTAACACGCTTTGGTGCTCCAAGAGTATTGATAAGTGACGGAGGAACTCACTTCTGCAACAAATTTCTGAATAATGTTCTTGAAAAGTATGGAGTTAAGCACAAGGTTTCCAATTCCTATCACCCCCAAATGAGTGGTCAAGTGGAAATTTCAAACAGAGAGGTAAAGCAGATTCTGGAGAAAACAGTAAGAAAGGACTGGGCCGGGAAGCTAGACGATGTATTATGGGCATATCAAACTGCATACAAGACTCCCATTGGTACTTCTCTGTATAAATTAGTTTATGGGAAGGCATTTTACTTGCCTGTTGAGGTTGAACACAAAGCCTATTGGGCAATTAAAAAGCTGAATATGGATATGTACTTAGCTGGTGAGAAGAGGTTGCTGCAACTCAACGAGCTTGATGAGTTTCAATTGCACGCATATGAAAATGCCAAATTGTAAAAGGAAAAGACTAAGAGGTGGCATGAAAAACACATCCAACACCGAGAGTTTGAGCCGGGGCAAGAAGTTCTTTTGTTCAATTCGAGGTTGAAGCTTTTCCCTGGAAAGCTTAAGTCTCGTTGGGCAGGTCCTTTTATTGTGGTAAGTGTGAGGCCTCATGGAGCTGTGGAATTGCGTGATACGATCTCGAGTGGTACCTTCTTGGTAAATGGCCAGAGAATAAAACATTATTGGGGTGGTGACATTGCCTATCACAAAACCTTAGTGGACTTCGCCGATGCTAAAAAAATATGTTGAGTCGTGTCGCGACGTTAAATCAGGCACTCGTTGGGAGGCAACCCAATTTTTACTATTTTCGTAGCGTAGTTTTTTTTTGTTTTCTCTTAGTTAAAGTAGACTAACATTTTTATTTGTTGTATTTGTATTAAATATTAGGTGGGGATGGTGGGGTGTGTGTGAATTATGCATTGAGGGCCCGGGAAGTTTTTTTAAAAAAAAAGAAGCGCCCAGCCCAGTGCCCCACGCTGGATAGAGCGCACTTTACAGTAGCCCAAAGTTTCCATCGTCAGCCCCAGCATGGGGCGCTGGGTTGGCTGGTTCAGTTAAGTCGTGTTTAATATTTTTTTTCTTTTTTCGTTTCTTATTTTATTAAATCCCAAACCCAAATAACCCAACCCAATTACCCATATACACTCACAACCTAACCCATACCCAATACCCAAATCCTTCTCCAAACTAAATTTAAACAACAAAAACTCAAAAATACCTCACCTCTCTCAAATGACCCCCTCTGTTTCATTGCCCGATCTTTCTCCCCCTTTCTCCAATTCTTCAACATTTCTTGCTCAGCTTAATCTTAAGACTCAAAGGTATGTTCTTTTATTCTCAAACGACCCCCTCGGTTCCCTACATTATGGCGATTAAGGACATGTATGATGGGGCAAAGACTCGGGTTAGGATAGTAGGAGGTGACTCTGATGATTTTCCGGTTGTTATGGGGTTACACCAAGGTTCTGTGCTCAGGCCGTTCCTATTTGCCCTAGCGATGGATGCGTTAACGCATCACATTCAAGGGGATGTCCCATGGTGCATGCTATTCGTCAATGACATAGTTCTGATTGATGAATCGCGAACCGGTATTAACGAGAGGCTGGAGGTTTGGAGATAAACTCTTGAATATAAGGGTTTCAAGCTTAGCAGGACAAAGATGAAATACCTGGAGTGTAAGTTTAGCATTGATAAGAGGGAAGAGGGCATGGATGTGAGGCTTAATCTCAGCTCATACCGAGTAGAGACAACTTCAAGTACCTTGGGTCGGTTATCCAGGGGGGAGGGGAGATCGATGAGGATATTACACACCGTATCGGGATAGGATGGATGAAGTGGAGGTTAGCATCTGGAGTATTGTGTGACAAAAGAGTGCCACTGGTACTCAAAGGTAAGTTCTATAAAGTGGTTGTTAGGTCGGTCATGATGTATGGGGCTGAGTGTTGGCCGGTTAAGAAATCACATATCTAGAAGATGAAGGTAGTAGAAATGAGGATGTTGAGGATGTTGAGGTGGATGTGCGGGCATAATAGGATGGATAAGATTAGGAATGATGTTATCAGGGAGAAGGTGTGCGTGGCCCCCATCGATGAAAAGATGCGGGAAGCAAGACTCAGGTGGTTCGGGCACGTTCAGAGGAGAAGCCCAGATGCTCCGGTAAGGAGGTGCGAACGACTGGTTGTGGAGGGCTCGAGGAGAGGTAGAGGGCGGCCCAAGAAGTATTGGGGGGAGGTGATTAGGCAGGATATGGCGACGCTTCAGATTTCCGAGGACATGGCACTTGATAGGAACATGTGGAGGTCGAGTATTAAGGTTATAGGCTAGGAGGTAGTTGAGTTTTGCCTTATGCCAGAACATTGGGAGACTAGTTTGGTAGGGATACTATTTTGCTTTGGTTATGTATCATTCCTTTATTTTCATGTTGTTCCTATTTTTCATATATATATATATATATATATATATATACTTTCATGCTATTTCTATGGTGTTACTAATATTGTCTTCATTTGTCTTTTTGTCTTCTTGAGCCGAGGGTCTTCCGAAAACAGCCTCTCTACTCCTTCGGAGTAGGGGTAAGGTCTGCGTACACACTACTCTCCCCAAACCCCACTAGTGGGATTTTACTGGGTTGTTGTTGTTGTTGTTAGTCTTCTTTCTCAAACAATCCCAAAATCCCATAGTTTGCATTGATATATCTTGTTGAATATGGTGTCTTAAGATGCGCGAAAATTTGGTGCAAGAATTTGGTTGTAAATGTGCTTGAAGTAGTAAACTATAATTCCCTTTACTTCATGTGAAATTTGGGAGGTTCACCTTGTTCCACCATTGTTGAAATAAGAGAGAAAAACTGATACCCACAAGGTGTTTGCTAAAATGCCTAAGAGCGTAAATTTGAACACCGGTGAAGTCTAAGTAGCCGAGTGTAGTTGTATTTGAGTTTGGGCGAAGTGTGGGGTCTTTGGAGGTATTGTATGTTGTTGTAAACATATGTAAGTCATGTTTAGTGTGCTAACTTAGTGTAGTAATATAGACCTTAGCTTTATTATGCTTGCACCATAGTTAAGTTACGGGCATGTTAGACTACGTGAATTGAATGGCATAGGGAATTCTTGAGTACCTATAGCCTTGTGATGATACATTGATGCATGATTGAGTCAATATGGTGATTCGATTATGCCTAGAATTCAGTTTTAAGTGTGGAGCCCTCTTTTCCCCTCAAATGATTTTAGGCGAAATTTCTTGATTCACTCTCATCTTTTTGTTTATCATGTGTAGGTTGCTATGGTTCGTGATAGTGCCTCTAAAGGAAAAAGGGTGGGGAAGTCCTCCACTACCACTCCCCCTCCAAAGAAACGCAAGCAATGTGAGAGCTCTTCCCAAAAAGCCAAGGGAAAGCAAGTGGCTAGCGGGTCCACGATGCAATCACGGCCTCGGTTGGAATTTGTAGATGATGACACCAAGAAATGGCATGATATTTGTTCCATTGGGGAGATATGTGTCTTAGATGGGGATAAATGTAAAGGCTTTAGAACGAAGCTACCTCGATGTACTTGCTATATTGATCGACAAGAAGATGCATAAGTTCCTTGAATGTCTGGGCCCGGCAAATATCAGCATGGTCCGATAACTATATGCAAACTAGGGTACAAAAAATAATGAGTCATTCGTCAGAGGAAAGACCATTCCAATGCGTAGGGAGGCCTTGTGTCATTTTTAGGAGTTGATAACCCGAACCCGTGATGGCTTATAAAGTTTGTCGAAAGCCCCCGATACCAAGCAATACGTCACACACTTCGTGATGTTGATTCCAATACCACATGGACGCGAACTAAGGGGGATATTCACATTGAAATGCTTAGTTTTGACTTCAACAAGACGGCTAAAGTTTGGCAGAACTTTGTGCAAGCTAGACTAATGCCTGTGGAGCATAATAGTGAGTGCACTCGAGCTCGAGTGTGCTTGATATACTTTTTGATGACCGGGCGCCCCATAAATGTAGGTGAGCTCATGCTTGGGGAGATGGCTCGCACCCGTTTTGGAGGGCGGATCAAGAGATTCTTTTATGGCAATATCCTAACATAGTACATGCGATCTCTTGAAGTACCTCCAGGCTACGATGAGGTAGTGGATGCACCCAAGACATTGCTAGACATCACATCTTTGTTAGAGTCTACATCCAAGCTCACCCAAGCTGCTAGGAATAAGAGGGACAAAAATTTTAACAGGTATCTTTACAAAACTGTCAATGTGATTATGATTAGGCTAGGGGTGTTAGAGGAGGAGCACACGCAATTGCACAATCAACTCTCCAGTTCGTCCAAGGAGATGTTGGGCATAGCACCGGGTAGTCCTATTCATCCCTCTGAGGATGAAAACACTCACAAGGGGTGTGATGATGAGGATACAGATGAAGATGAAGTTACGGGGCCCATGGCTTTGGTACCCTTAGGAGATGATGATGAGCCTATTGCCGCAGCTGGCGGGCATCCTGAGAGGGAAGTATCCGACTAGCAGGGAGTTCTTTCTTTACACCTTACTCTATTTTTGAATTTATTATGCATCGGGGACTATGCAATGTTTAAGTGTGGGGTGGGAGAATACTCTTTGAGTTGTAGTTGTATAATTTTTTTTTGTTTAGTTCAAGATTAACATAGCTTAATTTAGCCAGATTATAAAAAAAAATCAGAAAAAAGCTTGGACTTTTCCCGACGATGGATTTGTTGGACAATTTTCTTGAAGGATTAAAGTCCGATTAAAAATACCAAAAAGATTTTGTTTTTTAGGTAGTTAGGTAGCATCCCTTGGTTTTTCTTTCGACACCGGTTCTTTTCCAAGGGTGTAGCTCGAACCGGGTATTCTAGTTTAATTTTTTTTTTTTTTTTCTTTCTTAGGAGTAGGAAAAGGGAAATTGAGGTGCATTGAGATACCTATTGACATGGTTGGTGTTGGCAATTTAAGTTATGGTATGCGCTCTGTCTCTCTGCATATATGATTTAAAATGTAATGCCCAAGTAAAGTAAGTAGCTTACTCTTTGATGCATTTTTCTCAGTTGATTGACTTGCATGCTACCTAGTGCATTGTTGCTTAAAAATTCTCAACTTGCTAGCTTGCTTGACTTGAGAGTTGAACAGAACCATCTTGAGTGAGTCAAGTGTCATTTGTGTGTGTAAGGATTTTTGATACTCTATGCTATCCTGTGTAGTCTAGAACTTGCCCCATGTGTTAATCAACGCGAAATCATTAAGTTATGCTAGTCTAGGAGATGATGTAAGCATTTCTTGCTTGACCATGAAGGTGCTTGTCACTTATAAATAAAATTTTACCATTGCTAGATCTTTGAGCCTATAGACCGTTTCCTTGGCACCCACATTACAAGCCATAATCCTACTTTGTTTTTGATTTGAGAATGTTGAACCTTTACCTCCTAAGACACTTAGTCGCTAAAAGAAGTGGGGGGGGGGGGAGATTTGGGAGTTACTTTAGAGTGGAACCATGGAAGGGCCCTTAAGGTGCACCAATATTGTAAATAAAAGTCACTAGTTTAAGAACCTCAATGCATGGAGTGTGTGAAAAAAAAAAAGGAAACAAAAGCAAATAAAAGTTCAAATAATGTGAAAAGATACATACCTCCTAGTTTTTTTTTTCATTCGTGCTAATGAGTCTATAGAGGTGCTTAATTGAAAAGGGGGGGGGGGCTATGTTATATATGGTGTATGACAAGTGAATGAGTTGAGAAGAAAAAGATGTTTGATTTGTGAATGTAGTGTACTAAAGTGCTTAGGAGGGTTAGTCACCATACCTAAATATATTCTACCCGTCCCTTATCCTACATTACAACCTCAACGTCCTAATTGATCCTAGATTTGGCTAGCTTAGATAAAATTGGACGAAACAAAAAGTGGAAGCTGCAGAATCCAGTGGTTGAGCGACGAATTGTTGGACAACCAGCCCCACATAAGAGTAACAAAAAAAAGTGTTGAGATAGGGCGATGAATAGTAGATATATACACTACGGGCAAGCTTATGGTACGACCATGGGATGCACATGAATTCTTTATGAGAGTGAGTGAATGTTGTTAAATTGTGTGATGTCCTTAATTTATGTTTAATGACATATTTGAATGTGCGGACTACTTTAATATTCATTCTTGTGCTTGTGGTAAGGGCATTTGATCTCATGATAGATTGGTGATGTTGTACACTTTCTTTTGTTGGGTGAGTATGTAAGTTGAGGATACTTAGTGTAACGAGTCATCTATTGAGGTAAGGTAGTTATGGAGAGGTTGCGTGAGTTGGTTGAATAGTAATGTATATACTTGGGCTAATTTGAAAAAAGGAAGAATGTGAAATTCACGTGTTTATACTTAATTGCTGATATCGATCATAGTCCACAGGTAGGGTGTTTGATTGAATTAATTGTGAAGTGCTCTTTCATAGTGATAAGTATGTCTTGGGGGATTGATTTAGTTCCATTGCTCGAGGACGAGCAAGAGTCTAAGTGTGGGGTGTTGATAATCGGCATAAAGTATGTCTATTATGATATATGCCGCCTCGCATTTTGCTCTTGTTTCGATGATTTGAGATGTTTAGTATGATGATTTGTGCTAAATTATGGTGTTTCTAAGTGTAGGAATCATTCGGATGTAATTTGGGACGAAAAGGAGCGAATTGGCGAAATCGGAGCAAAAAGGTAGAAAGTCAATTTGAGGGCCACAACCAGCATGGGGCGCTGGCTGTGGCGCACTTTCCAGAACTCAATTATTTTGAGCGACAGGGCCAGCGCCCCATGCTGTCCTGGATGCTCGGGTCGCTAGATTGTCCTATTCCGACTTAGACTCGGTTATTTTCATCCCAAGACGTCTTCAATTGATATAAAAGCCATCCTAAAACCTATTTTGAGGGGGGGGGGACGTGATTTTGAAGAGAAAACAAAGGAGCAAAACACTTAGGAGCACGGATTTGAGCAATTCTTCCATCCCTTTTCTAGTACTCATTGATTTTATGTTTAAAAACATCATTTTTGATGATTGTATGATCATGAGTGGCTAAGACCTCTATTGTTCTAGCCCGTGATCCTGGAATATTCTCTCCTACTGGATATTATTTGAAATTGCTATTAGTTCGATTGCTTTCTAGTTAATTCATTGCTTGATAGTTTTAGATAGTAAATTAGTTACGTCTATATTTTGTGAACAATCTCTTAGATCGATAAGTTAATTGAGTTTGAATCAGTGAATAGTTAATAACAAGTTTTCCTAGGAACGATACTCTACTCACTACTTTATTACTTGACGATCACGTGCACTTGCGTGAGTTTTTTGTCACGACCCAAAATCCACTAAGGGTCGCGATGGCGCCGGAAACCACTGTCAGGCAAGCCAACCAAATTAATTGATGAAGTTCTCATATTTAACAATCTTGAAAACTAATATTTTCCTTAAATTTTTCATTAATAAAAAGATAACTGCTTCAATTCAAATTAAATAATAAGCAACTAATACAAAATATTTCAAAACCATCCCAGAACCCGATGTCACAAGTGCATGAGCGTCTACTAAGGAGGAAATAAAATACAACATCCGTCTGGAATACAGTGGACAGAAAGTAAATACAATATACTAGAAGGGGCTATACTAGCTGCGGGCCGCCTCGAATAATGCAACTCACCTAGTCCCCGAATCATCCTTGCTGCTACGCCCAGTAGGGCACTAGCGTTACATATACCAGTGCAACAAAAATGTACAGAAGTGCAGTATGAGTACGAAAATAACGTGTACTCAATGAGTATCCCGTCTAATCTCGAAGAAGTTGAGACGAGATGGTCGACTTCGATACTCACTAGTGGTCCAATAATAATGTCAATAATACATTAAATCGTGGATTTCTATAAACATGATTTTAATCCAATAGAAGGAAACAAGTAAACAATTATTTCTTTTATAGGAAATTTCCAAAATTTCTTTTCATTATTATCCAAATATTCTCAAGCCATGAAGAGGCAATAACAACTTTAATAAGTTCAAGGCAACAATACAAGCATCCGCAAATCATGCCGAGGTGTACGGCCCGCTCCAACGGAAAATAAACCATGAATTGTTGAGGGTCGAACGACGCGAACAATAGATGCATCTATTACCCCGCTCGCTAACTATCCATGCGACGCGGTCAATATAAAATAAACAATCACCCTGCTCGCGAATCATACATGCGGCGCAGGCACACATAGAAATACAGGCTCAGATAGCTAAATTAAGAATTTATCGAGGAATATTTATTTAATAAAAGCCACTTTCTCTTTTAACAATTTAAGAAAAGAAGTTTAATCTTTTTTTTTAAAATTTATTTTGTAATTCGATGTGGTTTAAGCAATTCGAGCTGTCAACAAGTTTACAATTAATCCAAGTATAGCATGCTTTTGGGTCCTAGACTACCCGGACAATAGTATAATAATAGCTACGCACGAACTCTCGTCACCTCGTGCATACGTACCCCCACAAATAGGAGAACATGACCAATTAACTCACCTATGGGGACAATTCCCTCTTATAAGTTTAGAAAGGAGACTCACCTTGCTTCGAAGATCCATAACCGTCATTCCACGCTCTTCCGAAGACTCCAATCGATGCACAAAGCTCCAACGCTGGCCAATAATAATACCAATCCATTAATATATACTCAATTACTCCTAATGATCAAATTCATAGCAATTCCTAACCCCGATCGAAAAGTTGACAAAATTGCCCTCGGGCCCACGTGCCCAGATTCCTAAATTTTTCGAAGATAACGTTTACCCATGAACTCACGAATTCAAATATATGATTTTCTCTTAATTCTATACCCAAAATCGTGGTCAGAATCCAAGAATATAAATTTCCTAGGTTTTCTTCAAAATCCCAAAATTTCTACTAATTTACATGATTTTCCATTTTAAAATCTATATATAATCCAAGTAATTAACTTGCAATAGGTGGGAATCACTTACCTTGACATGGATGATCAAAATGGAGCTCCAAAATCGCTTCTAGGTCAGCTCCCATGGAGTAAATAAGATGAAATGATCCAAACCCATTTCTTTTCACTTCCATACGACTCTTCTTCGCGCTCACGAGACCTCCATCGTGTTTGCGAAGAAGAAAATTTTCAAAAACTATTTTCGAAACTCCTCTTAGACAACCTCTAGTATAATGGCCATATCTTTTGGTACAAAACTCCAACTGACAAATGGTTTAATGTTTTGGAAACTAGACACAAGACTACAACTTTTATGTTTTGGTCATCTCCCAATTCCTTATAGATTTTGAGATATAAGCAGCCAAAGTCAGCCCTGTGCAACACAATTTCTTCTTCATCTTTCCGGACAGCCTATAGTGTACCAGCCATAACTTTTTGTACACAAATCCAAATTCTAAATGATTTATATTTATGAATACTAGAACAAAGGGCTATAACTTTCATTTTTGGATTGTCTCCAAATTCCTTATATATTGCAAGGTATGAGCCTTCAAAATCAGACCTGTACATCAGAGATTTCCTTCTTCGCGAACGCGTGAACCTCTTCGTGAACGCGAAGAACAGAGTCCCTGAAGCCAAATCCTTCTTCGCGAACGTGAGAGGATCCTCGCGAATGCGAAGAACAACACCAGATACCAGCACCAGCTATTTCAAAACAGCCCGAAATGATCCGAAACCAACCTGAAACACACCCGAGGCCCCTGTGGCTCCGTCCAATCACATAAACCAGTCCCATAACATAACACGGACATGCTTGAGGCCTCAAATCACATAAAAACATCGAAATCATGAATCACACTCCAATTCAAGCTTTATGAACTTTAAAATTTTAAACTTCTACATTCGATGTCGAAACCCGTCAAATCAAGTCCGATTGACCTTAAATTTTGCACACAAGTCATATTCGACATTACGGACCTACTCCAACTTACAGAATCAGAATCCGACCCCAATATCAAAAAGTCCACTTCCGGTCAAACTTCTCAAACACCTTCAAATTTCTATCTTTAGCCAAATGACTCTAAAATGATCTACGGACCTCCGAATCCACTTCCGATCGCGCTCCCAACTCTAGAATCACCATACGGAGCTACTCCGAGACTCGGAATCCCAAACGGACATCGATAACACTGAGATGCACTTCAAGCCAAACATATGAAATTTCTTCCAAAATGCTAGCTTCCACAATAGGCGCCAAAACGCTCCCGGGTTATCTAGAACCCGATCCGGGCATACGCCCAAGTCCGAAATCATCATATGAACCTACTAGAACCTTCAGAACCCGATTCCGATGTGGTTTACTCCGAAATCCAATCTTAGTTTATTATTTCAACTTAAAGCTTCCAGAACGAGAATTCTCTTTCCAAATCAACTCCGAACTTCCCAAAATGAAATTCCGACTATGCGCAGAAGTCATAATACCTGAAGTGAAGCTGCTCATGGACTCAGACTGTTGAATGGCGCGCTAGAGCTCAAAACGACCAGTCGGGTCGTTACATTCTCTCCCATTTAGACATACGTTCGTCCTCGAACATGCCGAGAACTACACTAAAGTAGTCCAAAATAACTATTTAACACCTCGAGCACCTACCCGTGCTGCCACAACTCAGCCGAGTACCCTAGCTCGATCACTCTGAAGGTATTCTTTTTCACTTAAGCAAATAAGCCTTAGAGCCCAATTCTAACATCCGGATTTCTCTGCCAGGCTTGTTTCCAACATATGATCACCATATCAATCACTACACGCTGTACCCAAACATGACTGGGCAATTTTTGCTGAATTCAAACCTTGCATCACTTTACTCATCGGACCACAATAACACTTTCTGATCAACTTAATCAAAATTCCGCGAATCTGATGCTCCCATTGCACCTCATGACATACATAGGTCTTACTCTAACTCTTACAATGCTGCCACGACGAAAGAGATGTGTAGAAATTCATAACCAACTGCCGAATCAACAAATCATTGGGTCTATACTCCTGACAAGAACCATCACTTCATTCTGTATCGAATAATGGCCTTAGCTCCTTATTGTACTTCATATAATCAGATTGCACGGATCTTAAAACCAATAATCTCGTCTCACCCAGTGCGAACTGCTCAGGTAATAAGCCCCTCGAACATGATAAAAAATCTCATATAATGCCACAATGTGCCAATATGCTGCCAATTCAAATGCGTTACATAAAGGAAAATGAATTCTGAAAAGGACATCCAATTACCCCGCTTGGGAATCATACATGGGCACATAGCTAATGTCACGACCCAAAATCCACTAAGGGTCGTGGTGGCGCCGGACATCGCTGTCAGGCCAGCCAATTAGATTACCAATTAATTCGCTCTTTTAATACCTTTAAAAATCTAAGGTTTTTCCTTCTGTTTCACATATAATAAGATCATTTTCCTGAATTCAAACTTAAATAATACCAATTGGTACAAAGATTTACCGAAACCATCCCAGAAACCCGGTGTCACAAGTGCATGAGCAACTACTGATAAAGACATAAAATACAACACAACATCTGTCCGGAATACAATGGATAGAAAAGAAATACAGTTACTAGAAAGGACTTTAAAGAGCTATGGGCCGCCTTGCATACTGCAGCTCACCTAGTCCCCGAATCGTCCGTGTTTCTGCGCCCAATAGGCCACTAATGCATCAAGTACCCGTGCAACAAAAATGCACAGAAGTGTAGTATGAGTACGTAATCAACGTGTACTCAGTGAGTATCCCGCCTAATCCCGAAGGGGTAGAGACGAGATGGCCAATTCCGACACTCACTAGAGGTCAATTAGCAATATTCTATAAGTGCGAGGGAGATTATGGATTTATATAAAAGTTCAAGTTGTGAAGCCAGAAACCAGGTAAACACCTCCAATAATAGATCAAGGGCTTCTAAGGTTTATTCTTTATTATTTCATCAGTTCATATAAAGCCACGTAGGGCCAATTCCACATTT
>MU666709.1:0-26093 GCA_026770625.1 Nicotiana glauca
TAGCTATTAAGGGAAAAACAAGTAATAGAGACTTAGTACAATATAGGTTGACCTTTAAAATTTAATGAGATGAATTCCGTCATAAAATAGACAAGCGGGGTCCTCAAATAACAACTACAATATATCGGAATGATCGTTTAGCTAATTCCACGATCTTTCCCAAAGAAATAGACACCGTTAGGCACAATTTTAATATACATTCTCATGAACGAGTGCACATTTATATGACCCAAATCTCACTCCCAACGAAGTCGAAATGTATCCAAAGCCACAGGCGTACTGGTACGGTGTGGTTAAAGAATGCATTTTCACGACGTTGTAATTCTTAAAATTAAAAAAAAAAGCGGAACATTAATATACATGGTTAACAACATACAACTGGAATCATATAAAAATCAAATTCAACAGTTGAGCGACCGTGCTAGAACCACGAAATTCAGGAGTGCCTAACACCTTCTCCCGGGTTAACAGAATTCCTTATCCGGATTTCTAGTTCGCAGACTGTAATAGAGTCAAACTTTCCTCGGTTCGGGATTAAACCGGTGACTTGGGACACCATTATATTCTCAAGTGGCGACTCTGAAAAACTTAAATAACTAATCCCGTTCCGATTGTCCTTAAATTGGAAAAAACTCCTTTACACCCTTCCGGGGGTATAATTTTGAAAAAGGAGGTGTGACACCAGATATGATTAGTACATGTAAGGAATCTTATTCTCAGGGGGGAATATCAATTTTGGGTTTGTCATCATCAAAAAAGGGGAAATTGATATGTTATGTTATTTTGTGTTTTGATGGTTTGCCAAACAATCTTGAATAACCAATTGTGATCAGTTCCTTTTGTCTGGTTCTCATGGGGAATATGGCTGCTTCGCAGGGGAAGCAATGTGGAAATCAGGTTCTCAGGGGGAATATCAATTCTAAGTTTATCATCATCAAAAAGGGGGAAATTGATAAGTTATGCGTTTTTTGTTTTGATGATTTGACAAACTTCATAAGAGAACCAAATAAGAAACCTGATACAATTATTTCTCTTGCATTCAGAGTGACTTGTCAGATATCTGGTTTAATTATCAACAAAATCAGATAAAGGAACAATAGAGGGAACAGATATGGATCAGTACCCCTAGTCGTCGTATAGTCAACTCTACAGCTTTAAACTTTGTCAAGACCTTAAGATCACAAGGTTCCAGGTTGGGATCCAGTTTGGGATATGGCTCAACTCTTCAGAGTTGAAGGAACAGGTCCCTACCAGTTTCTGAGGTGACTGTATGATGTCAACACTCCAGTTGGAAAGTTGCTACCTGCACACGCTATAGTACATGAACAGTGCAGCAGTCAACTTTCTACGGAAAGCTTTTTACCTACCATTCTTACATCATACAAGTGATGTCACAAATGAGATATTAACATCAAGCAAAGGTAAAAAAAATCACTTGCACATTCAAGAACTTATCAAGCATTCTCTCAAGTGTGTATCCATCTTGCAAGTGATTCTCAAGGGCATCAAGAACAAAGAAAAACATAGCAATGGACCAGTTCCCGATATTGAGTTATCATATGTCCTTAGTTGATCTTTGTTAAAGTTCTTACCTGTAATTCTTACTTATCTTACTTAGAAGCATTGTGTAGGAAACACTTTGTAAATCATAAACCCTTGTGTTTGTGTCTTGGCGAGTTAGTCGAGTTGTGAACTCTTTGTAATAGAGTTATTACAAAGTGACTTGCAATAGTGTTGTTATAGTTAGTGAGTGATTAATTCTTTGTAATAGAGTTATTACAAAGTGGCTTTTAATAGTGTAGTTACAAGTTAGTGAGGGATTAAGAGGTTACTTCCTAGGTTACAATATGTTGTAATCTAAAGATTGCTCAGTAGTGAAATTAAAATCCTACAAGGGTAGGTCATGGTTTTTAATCCCATTGAGCTGGGAATTTTCCATGTAAAATTTCTCTGTGTTATTTACTTACTGCAGTGTACGCGTGTTCTTTATTTGTTGTCGGTTTACTGTGGAAATAGATAGAGAACCTGGTTCCCTGTACTATTTGGTTTTATAGTCTGTTGCTTACTGTGGGAACTGAGTGAGAATCTGGTTCTCTATACAGTTTGGTGGAATCTTAGTTTCTATCACTTTCGTAATACTACGGGTCTTGAGCTCTGACAAAGAACTTGTTCATTTGTTCTTCTTCAAGGCCTTATTTTCGCGGCTTTTGATCTCTAGCGAGTAGCATACTCGCAGAAGGTTTATGTTGACTTCTTCTTGAGGTTTTGGATGTAGAAAAAAGCTAACGCATTTTTTGTGTTGACCCTAAATCTATATATGAAGTCTAATGCCATACTCACCCAACTAACCCACTTCTTTAGGTTTTGACTGATATACCAAGACAAGGCATCTCCTGTGAGGCTTCGCATGAACCGTTTCATGCAGATTTATTCATACTTGCCTACTTCTACAAGCTTATCACAATACATTCTTAGATGCACTTTCGAATCACCAATTTCATCGAACATTTCAAACTTGGGAGGTTTGTAAACCTCCGGCAGTTTCACATCTAGCTGAATACACAGGTCCTCATAATTTAGACCTTCAACGCCTTTACCACCTTCAACACTATGAAATCTAACAGTGAGCTTCTTGAGTTCCTCTATCATATTTTTAATGAGCAAGTCCTTATCAGTCAACTCGGGTATGTATAGGGTTTGTTGCTGGGTGTGGGGTAAAGTTTTCACATATATTGGATAGTTTTGATGGATTCCTTTAACTTGGGTATAAGGGTTGTCATTAGTCGTGTTTTAGGTATCGGGAGTAGGTTGTGGCGCATTCTGAGGGTGTGATAATAGTGGTTTGTGGGTATTGAGTTGGATGATGGTGGCGTTATTGAGGGGTCGGTACTTGTGGCGGGTTAAGGTTTTGGGGAGGTGCGAGATACTGGTGCGGGAGAATTTGGTGGTGGGTTTTGGTTTTATGTGTTTTGTGGTGGTGTTTGGTTCTGGGTAGTTGGGTTTTGCTTGTTAATATCGGGGACATTGAGAGTGAGGGAGAGGTTTGCCAAATTTTGGACCTGCTTAAGCTCGCCCTGTAGTTCCAGGATTTTCTGTTCCAGATATAAGACCAATTCATTCTGTGCTGGGGTACTTTGGCCATCTAAAGTTTCATCGTTTTCCACCATGGTAGCACTATCTTTACTGATACCACTCAAATTAGCTATTTTCCCTTTTTCCTTTGATTTTTACTTTGGGATCGCTTAGTGGAGGATAAGGTGGAGGACCTTTGGATCTAGTGTGGTATGATGATGATGCTAGTATGCACGAACCAACCTTTAGGAATGAGAATAATCAAAAAGAAAAGAAAAAAAGGTAACCAAGTTAGTAAGGTGAAATAAAAAAGTGTTTGCAATATTTACACATGTTTCACAAACTCATGCAATGATTCGAGTGTTAATTTGGGACCTTATTGTGCCTGAGGTAGGCCTAAGCGACACATAGACTTGGAAAAAATTGATGCCAACATTTGCGTCATTTCATTAATGCGAAAAATGAGTCAAAACTTTACTAAATCGACAATAATAAAAATTACTAATGGCATTTAGTCTTATTACAATCGAAATCTAAAGCTAACCTAGAAAGTAGTAAAGAATATAATTTCCTAGTCTACTTGGTCCCTGAAGAACCTTTTCCATGCTTGGCTCTTTTGACCCCATAAATCAGGTTCCCTAGATCGCGCATATCCAACAGTAAGTAAGCTTTTGTTAGATGTCCTCCTTCTCCGACATCCATTCATTGGCCATCCGAGAGTCTCTTTCGCATCTTTCCTTTAGCTCAATTAATCCTTGATCCAGGTATTCCAATCCTTCTAATGACTTAGTGGCAATTTCCCTCCATTCCTTTATCGCCTACATGTTTACTTTGTATTGTTCCGAATGTTTAGCTTCAGACTCAAAAACCCTTTTGTAAAGCCTTCTATACTTAACTTGTGCCTCACCTGCATCATCTACGATCCTGTCCTTCAGATTGACTCCTGGCTTGACGTCTCCCGCTATGTCATCCTCAAACCATGACAGATAGTAGTACGCATGACCAGCGTGTCTTTCAATGGTTTCTTTTTCCACAATGATCTTTTGGTTCCACCTATGTAGTGCCTTGAACTTGAATGGAATGACGTCTTCTTTGAAATCTGCCTAGTACCGAACCATGTTGGAAACCCGAGGTATGACCTGTTTTCTCCCAGCTTGCCTTATTACCCTTACGGGCGCATAAGGATAGATTCCTTGCAACCCGATCAGTACCATATGAGTAGTCCCTCTTGACCTGATGATGAACTCACTGCTGGGAAACCACTCAAACATCCAATATACATGCTCGTCCGTCAGATTGCTGAAGAAACGCACCCAACTTACAGTATTTCCAGACTGTGCAAACCTGTCTGGGATAAACATCATTTTCTTTGGGTGATAGTTAGCTATGTATTCATTCAACGGCCGTTGTAGAAGCTCTTAATGATACTCTCCTTTTTGAAAGTATTCCAGCAGCTAGACTTGTAGTAACAGATTACAACCCTTAAAGTATCCAAATCCCTACTTGCACCGATCTGAAGCGTTGTACATCTCCGCTAAGATAATAGGGATTATGGATAAGTTTGTCCTTCGGAACCTTCCATCAAGGTCCTGGTAACACGACCCAAACCGATAGGCCGCGACGGGCATCTAGTACCTTACTCAATCGAGTACCAGCGTAACGTATCTTTTTATGTCATATTATCATAGATAATTAAGCCGGAAGGCTGCCGTGAGATAAGTATAATAAAAGATGTGATACCAACTTATACATAAGACATACGGGCCTATAAGACCAAAATAACCACTCGTACACTGAACATAGGCCGACAAGGCCATATAATCTTTTACGTACATGACATCTGTCTACAAGCCTCTAAGAATACATAATTTTTATAAATGTTGGGATAGAGTCCCGCCATACCAAATAATACATTTATAAATCATACTGACCAAACAAGCAACTCCGAAGCAAATGGAGCGCACCGACATCTTCCACTGAGCCGATAGCCTACTTGGAGGGCTCTCAACCTATCTTTCGGGACCTGCGGGCATAAAACGCAGCATCTCCAGGCAAAAGGGACGACAATACAAATAACATACCGAGTATGTAAGGAATGAAAATTAGTAAATAATAGACATGAAAAAAACTTGGAGTAAAAGACATGTAAGTATGGATAACTCCGTAAATCATGAAATACTTAAAGTATCATACATATGCGCATGAATGTCATGTCGTGCATAGGTACATATGTCCATAACATCATTAAGCCTCTAAGGGCATCCCATTATTTCATCTCGACCACTGTGGGCAAATCATCAACGTATACCAGCTGATCAGGTGGTGGTGCGTATATAATACTGTAACCTTTTCCCATATACCCTATATATATATATATATATGTGTGTGTGTGTGTGTGTGTGTGTGTGTGTGTGTGTGTATGTGTATGTGTGTGTGTGTATGCGCATATATAACACCGTCTGGTCATGGATCAATGCGCATGTATAAATGCATGAAATGCATATGAAATACATTAATAAAATCTCTTGGTACGTCGTAAGACCATTATGCCTCTGATTAATATCATGAAATAAACATTACCAACTTACGTATTTTTGAGATCCATGAACAGATGATAGAATAATATGACACATGAGAATCAAGAACAAAAGCATCTCTAGTATTTCTATGAATAGAGTCATTTATGAAAGTTGTGCATTTGCTCGTTTCATTCATGTTATATAGATCATGCCATAAAGAAATAAGGAATAGCCTTAACATACCTGGAGTAGGGAAAAATCTGTATGATATTCTTGGAAAACGTTGCACCGTACTTCCTTAAAATCGCAAAATCTCACGTTTTTAAGGTGCTAAAAAATCTCATTGGAATTTTGGTAGATGTTATGAATTCTCTTTGTTTTGTAACCTTTGCAGTAGGAAATCATTGTCATATTACTACTTGAGTGTCTAAAGTTCAAAGAAGCCAAAATGCCAATTCACGTTCTGGACATTTGTGAAGTTCAAACAAAAAATTTCAGCCCTCATCCTTGACTTAGCAAATTTGTATACCATCTTGATAAGGTAAGAAAGTCTCTTATATTTGTAAGCTTCTGGGGCCCACTTTGTGGCTTACTTGGCCAACAATTTCCTCCAAATATGACACATTACTTTCTAATTCAATAGTCATCACTTAAGACATGGGTTGCTTCCACGTTTTGGTGGGTTTAAGCCTACCCAAATTTTATCCACCCATTTCCTTAATTACATGGTTAAATTTCCACCAAAAATCTACAATTAACCAAATGTACACATAATTAAGAATTATCTCAATTTACTTAAAATATATTCATTTTTAATACACTTTATATATCTTACTATCATGGCCATATGGTACCTTGTATGATACAAGTTTATAAATACCGAATATTTTATCTCGGGCCGTATTTTATCCCAAAATATCAAACTTCGACGAAATTTATTTTCTTTTATTTGCTTACCTTCTCATCACTTGTTTGAAATAGCATAATGCTTATAACCTCCAAATAATCTTGTCCTTTAACTGAGGTCAATTATCTTATGAAGATTTCACGTATAATACTGCTGCGTGTAACATCATCGTAATATAATATTGTGAAGCGTAACATCATCGTAATGTAATACTGCAGGCGTAATGTCATTGTAATATATTACTACAGGGCATAACATCATCGTAATATAATACTGCAGGACGTAACATCATCGTAATATAATACTATAGGACGTAATATCGACGTAATATTGCGGGGCGTAACACCTGGCGACCATGGCTGAATGAGTACAAGTCCTTCCTCCTTTCATTGGAAATACCAACAACCCTAAGAAGCAGACGACGAACACATAAACCCGGCGGTGCGTCCAACCCAAGTAAGTAATGGCAAGTTCATCTTGATGAAGACGATACGACTTGCTATGCCCATAACGCTCATAAAGAAATTCAAAGAGATGTATGATTTCCTTAAACAGAGCAGCTTATCATTTTTCTTAAAACCCAATATCTTCAAAAAATCGTGGGGAGTGTAATTTTCTGGTACCAGTAATCTCGGGCTATCCCATGTCAACTTAGTGAAGCCTCCTATTTCTTCTAGGAGACGAGTCATTTCTATATTGCCAAATCAAAGAACGGCTCTATTCTCATCCCAGAACATAGTAGCGGCCTCAATCAATTGCCTATTTGGTCGAATATTTAGCAAGGATGGCAAGTCACCAAGTACTCTTCTCACATGATTCCTGTCGCAAGGTGCAAGGTCTTTCCACCACTCAAGTAGCAAAGGTAGGATGTTTTGGACCATACCTAACCCAGGGACTTTATGCTTCATTTTCTGCAAACAATCAAAGGTTAGCTCTTTCCCTCTCCATATTTGACTACTTATGCAATAACGATCAACATGTTGGCATATTTTCTCCAAGTAATGCGCATAATATGATAGTGTCCATTGGGATTATGGAAATTTATACTTTGGACGAGGTTCATCTTAGCGGATCGTTAATAATGTTCCAACTCGTACTAGGTTCAGCATGATGCATGTATATTTCAAGTTGGAGTAGGGTTTCTAGTATGGTCTAGACTGGTACTCCCAGGTGGACAGCATGAGAGGAAAAGGCACAAGACCGTGGATTGCACCTCTGATCGACTAGTCTACCGCAAATAAGACTTTTTGATTTAAAAGTATAATTTTCGAAAGAGCACAGACACTCATCAAATGCCGCTATGTTGATAGTTGACACGAGTGGAGTATGATGTAGAGCATGCTATATGCAGAAATAATAACACATTTCCAAGTATTTGCTTGATAAGATATGTAAAAGAAGTAAATAAGATAGCAAAAAGTAAACATGGAAAGAATAAGGAAGAAAGACAAAATAAAGAAGTCAGTTTAGTTCATAAAAAATATATGCGAGAATGTAGTAAAGCAGGTAAGGAAGTAGGGATGGGAAAGGCATGATATAGCAGTTTTATATAAGATGAAAAGAGATGAAGAGTGGTCATACCAAATAAAGGTGAATTGGAAAGGGATGTGCATGTCATAGCTGATTTAAATAAATAAAAGTGAATAGGGGAAGGGATGTAAATGTCATAGCAAATTTCAACAAATAAAGGTGAAGAAGGGAAGGGATCTGAGGTAACAAAGAAAGTAATCTACATGAGTCAAGTTCATTATTGTAAGAACCTAAGTGTAAATACCCAGAAGAGTCGTCATGTTGTCACGCCCTATTTTCTCGCGAAAGCAAGTTTCAACGTGTGACAACTTATTTAAATGAGATATTAAAAGAGAAGAGTCACCACCTAACGATTTTTAAAATGTGTTAGGGCACCTATTTGCAAATGACTCTGATTTAACTAGTCCGTGCCACCAGAGATCGGGTAAGGGCTCAAATTACCTCAAAGAAAAGGTGTTAGGCACTCTTTGAGGTCCACAACTGTGGCTCTTGGTCGAACTTTAGCTATGTGAATTATGTAATTAGGCTAGGTGATCAAATAAATAAAGAGAAATTTAGAAGTCGAAGTCTTATTAATAAATATAAGAGTTGATACAAGTCTTAATAACTACGTAGGTACAAACCACGTTAATCTATATTAAGCATGCACACAAACAAAAGGGGGTCCTAAGTGTTTTAGCCTAAAGGACACCCCGTGCAACATAAATAGTACTTTGCAACTCCCTTTAGGTAGGGTTTACTCGTATTATTCAGCGGGCACAGACTATCATCTCCTACTATCCGATTACTATGTTGAAGTTATTTACTTAAAGACGTTCTAATTCATTTTGTAAGTCGTACCCTATGAGTGCACTACCCGTCCTATGCCTATGGTCCAGGAGGCTTTGGACTCTATTTGGATGGTTCTACAATTTACCTAGGTTGCTCAAAATGATAAAACTAATCGCGCATTCAAAACAAATATGACTGCACATAATAGCAAAGAATGGCTCATGTTAGCGTCCACACATGAACAAGGAAGCACACAAACCGATTTCTGGTATTAGGCAGTAGAACATTTCAAAATTAAGACTTAGAGTCCTTAGTCCTATAGGCATGGTCTCTATATGTAGAGTCTTTAATTCTATAGGCATGATCTCTATATGATTCTAGTAATAAACAGGTAATACTGCAGTTTCTGGACTAACGTATGGGCAGATTAGACCGTTATAAGTCTTATAGGTAGGATTTCTAATTGTTTGCGTAACAAGGTAACGAAAGAAATCTCATAATTCTAAATTACTAATGCTGGTTTTATTGACATGCGTTTTAGGCATGTGACAGTCCCTATATGCATGATCTCTAACGGTCGCATAATTAGGTTGCAAAATCATTTGAGAACACATGATTAGCAGCGTCAGTTAACATCCTATGGACAAGATTTCTAACAATTGGCAAATGGACTCGACTTTGTTACACTCTATCCTTATAGGTGTGCTATCTAAGTGAAGCAGTACAAAACAACAGTTGATTAATTAGTTAAGACCCTATGGTCATGGTATCTGTATGAGCAAAGGTATTTCGTCATTGTATCTTATAGTCATATTATCTAAGAGTGTTGAATAGTAGACATGGAAACAAGTGTGGCATATTTGACGATAAGTGAAGTATGTGCGTGATTCCTACAGGCATGCTTTCTATTAGTGTACAACACATGAAACTAAATAGCACATATGATATATTGAATAAAATAGCAAATAGTCTACGTAGACCATATATACATATTTTCTACCCATTCATGCAAGTATTAGAGTATCCTTTTTCTCAATTTTACTAATTACCCAATTGTTTATTTATAAATTATTACTGGTCCAAGATAAAAGAGTACAAGTTCAAACATTGCACACTAAAACAACTACGAGCCAAATAAACAGAACATGCCCAAAGGAAATTACCAGTAAAGCCTGGGCCTTCACCAGGCCCATTCTTCATAAAATAGCAGACCCAGATCCAAATACACCCCAAACATTAGAGTGTTGTCAATTGCTCAGCTCAAATGCACAGGGGAACCATATTAGACTAATAGAGAAGGCCCACTTGCTTTGCAGATGGACAGCTTAACTACACAAGTTAACGAGCCATGCATGTAAATCAATTTCAACATCTCTGAGGCACACTAACAACAGTTCTCACTAGGACATAGATACAAAATCATGAAATATATTGACAAGGCTTACATAACAAATAGTTGCACTCACATTTTTTGAAAGCTAGGGTGACAGGATTGGTCGAACAGGGAATGCAACATAAGACTAGGAGCACCAGTTGGATTTGGTCTCCATATGACATGAAAAACTAACAACATAAGTTCATAACAAGTGAAAGAGTATAACATGCACAATTTCAGCAAAGTTGGAAAGGTATACCACTTAGGTTGACATGGTAAGTAAATATACATACTTAGTTTTGGGAACGACAAGTTTATAGTGAAACATAAGCCAAAATTAGCCTAAAAGAGACTCAGAACTTCAAATTTAAGGTATGAAGGTCTAATAAAGTCATAGTCAGAGAATGGCAATTAGACATAGTAAACAAACAAGTAGGCATTGTCCACAACAGTTAACAGGCAGCTTAACATGCTGAGTATAACACAAAGATCTAAAAGTCTAAAGCATTCATGGTGAGTATGAATGTCATATGACATTTGGGAGGGTCAAAATTCATAATAGGCAAAGACTAGATTGCCACATAAAGGGCTAGACGTTGCCTTTCATTTTATAGACCAGTAATGGTATCAAGCAACTCAGGATTAGACAAACATGGAACACACATTAAGCTCACAATTGGGTGTTTTCACATTGAGAAATTGGTCATATTTAAAGTAATAAAACACAATAGTTGGTTGTCGTGTTAGTACTTAACAAGGCAAGAAGCCCAAACTCAGAATAAGCAACAGGTAAACATAATGATCATTCATGTTGGACCCAATTAAGACTAGTATATTAGGTTAGGCATGACTTGCAGATAAATAGTAGACCGTACATGAAGGATGCAACATGAATAAAGCAATTTCAAGCAAGAATATAGTCTCACAAAAAGGTTTCAATGTAAGAAGTCAAATAAATCTCAAACAGTCATCAATTAGATTTCAATTATGTTTTAGGCATACATTTAGCTATATGCACATGAGCCGATATCAAGACTTGCACAGAATTAGAATTAATGGAACTATAGAGTAGAGTTAAAATTAGCAGAATGGTATAACATCGAAATTAACTCAGAGAAATCCAAATAACATTGATGCAAATAACATAAGCACAAACAGAAAGGAATAGAATTATGAGGACACTAACCAATTGCAAACAAATGAATAAAGAACAAGAAACTCTAAATCTCAAGAATATCAACAATTGCATGAGAGTGATGGAAAAACCCCAAACCCCCAATGCTTCAGATTTCACAAGAGCCTCAAACGAACCCCGAGCACTATTTGCAGAGGAAGGTTAACGGAATATGGCAGTCTTGACTTTTAGCCGACCGAAAGTTTGAACATCCGAATAGCACAAAACAAGAAAGAATGAGAGAGACAGTAGTAGTTTTTGGCAATTAGATTCTGTCCTAAAGGGGAAACTGGGGAGGGTTTCATATAACGTCAAAATCAAGTACCCAAACAAGGGAAGACACTTGATTAAGCATAAATAAGGAAAATATAGCATGCAAAATCAGTTAGAATCAATTTTGGGGAAATCTGGCAAACACTAGTTTAAAAACGAGGAACAAAAATAGTAAAATATCACTGAATCGGACCCATAGGGCCTGGTAATAGGTGTATATAGACGGGATATCATCTAAATCTCGAAGGTCTAGAGATGGTTGCTTGATTTAGGACCGTATACTTACCAAAGATAGGCAAGTATCATGTAACACCCAAACCATGTAAATAACGAAGAGATCGAATATATATGGAAGGAAAATCATGGGGAGATTCCACATTAGAGCTAGAATTGGGGCAAATTTGAGGAGGCGGCTGTCAGGGTTTGAGAGGAGAAGAAGAAAGTAGAGAGAAATTTTAGGGCGGCGGTCTCAGTAAAATGGGTGTTGGGGTTTGGGTTGGGTAGTTTAAAGATGGGCGATGGCATGCGAGTCGTTGATCTTTGAGATCAACGGCTGAGCTAGAAGGAAAGAGCGGGGCGGGTCATTTAAAATGGGTACCAACCGGATTAATTAAAGGGGATATTTTGTTTGGACTGTTGATGTTGGGCTAAAGAGCATTGGGCCAAGGTTTGGTCCGAAAATTAGCCATGTATTGGGCCAATAATTAAATACACGAAAATAATTTATAAAAGTAATTAATAGATAAAAAATATTACCTGTGCAATAAAATGACTGAACATAATAACTTAACATTATAAAAATATAAAAATTCTATTTTAGCATGAATAATGTAATAAATGTAATTATGCATAGCATATAGGCTATTATTGTAAAATTATGTAAATAACCTTAAAATACAAATATAAATATATGATTGAAGTAAAATTATTATGAAATGTATATATATGTGAATGCAAATAATAATTTTGGATGATTAAGTCATCATAAAATAATTTAAGAAATAATTAATAAATATTCAAGTAATTAAATGTAAGAAAATTAATTTTAAAGTTCTAAAAATTATGAAAAGTTATAGAAAATGCTCATATAACTCTTGTAGACTAAGTAATGCTGCAAAATGATGTTTTAAAAGTATATATATTGTTTGAAAAAATATGAGGGCAGAATTGAATATCAACAAACAGAATACACTCCGTAAAGCCATTCCTAAGTTATTAAGGATGGGTGGAACCGCTTAAGGTAATGCATGAACTAGATATAAGTTCTAAAACATATGAGATAATAAAAATAGAATATAAGGTTTAATGGTTTATCATCTAGGAGCTTACAAGTGACATTATACCAATGAAAGAGTAACTACAAATGTACACAAATAATAAAGAAGTATTAAGAAAGACACGATTAAATAATGCAATCACAAATTATAAGTAGTTGTTGTGATCCTTTGGAGGGACAAGTAATGGCCAATTACGTGTTGATTCAAATATTAGTTTACTAACAATAGTAATTTATTATATACATTAGTTAGTTATAGTTTGTTACCTTGACAAATGTTAGTGTTAGAACAAATATGCGATGAAAGTTTTACTATTTTTATATAAATTACGTGATATTTAACTTGAGATATTCGTGTAATGTACATGTTTAATAAAAAAATTGGGATTTCAGCCAAAGCTTATTTTAGAAAAACTCGGGTTACTGATAATCAAATAGAAATAAGAATAATTGATATAAATAACAATTGAATAGAAAGAAAAGTAAATCTATATATTCCAATAGTATTTCGTGTTCTTAAAAATATTCCACCCTCGCCTTTTATAGTTATCTCTAAGTAATACATTTTGTTCCTCTCATAATAGAGTCTTTATGGACAATTAATGGCATTTACTGTAACGTTACTATTGGTAATCATAACTGATTCAATACAGATTCCATAACATTTTCTGTAATTAATGCCTATTAATTACCGATAATACGTATCTATACCCTTTTTCTGTTTATGTTTATCCTTTTGATGTGACTTCTGAATATCAATAGGTTCGAGCGCATTTCCTTTCTGTCTTCCTTGAATCTCTGCCCGTACTTGTTGAAGCTCCTGCCTCTTTAACTTTCCCTTGCCAATCTGTCATTCTTTTACCAGTCCAAGTGTCATAACATGTCACCTAATAATTAATTCTGTACATGAACTTAATTTTTCCCACTACAGATAGTCCCCCCACTTGCCATTTATTCTTCAATAGAATATTTGGGAAGTGGATCTTATTAAAGCGGGAGTATTTGCCGCCATTATTTCTTCTCTAGAACTGACGCTTCATATGTCACTTCCATTTAATATTTGTGATATGTGGCATCCCCTAATTGATTCTGCAACTTTTCAGTGCCTTTTAGGGCTTTTTTACGGCTTCATCAACTACGAAGCGACAACTTCCATCATGACATTTCCATCATTACACCTTTTCCTTTGACGGTTACTTCTAAGTATAAATATACATTTTCATCTTTGTCTCTCTCATACAGAATTTTAGAATATTCAATTCTTGTTTTCTTCTTCCTCATACTACTATGTATTCTTCAAACCCTAACCCTCGAAGAGTCCCCATCGTTGATAACTTTCCTCTTGCTCCTGTTAGAAGTAGGAGATGAGGAAGACTTCTTAGTTTAGGGTCTTCATCGTCTTGAGGCCCTTCCATTCCTCTTGTGGGTTCTACTCCTCCTTCTAGAACTAGAGGTTCTCTTTCCCAGAGGTCTACGTCTAGAAATAAAGATTCTAATGAACTTCTTCATGAACCTTTTGTAGATGAAATTGTCCCTGCTGAATTATCTTTTTATACTGATAGAGAGTCTATCAGAAACCACGTTTCTTCTATGTCTTCTTTAGATCATGCTGATATTTACCCATCTCAAATCATTGAAGGTTTGATTTCTGTGGTTCGTTGGGATTTTCATTGGAGTCATGATTTCCCCATTATAATTCCCAATGCAAACCAAAGAATTACTTCTTACTTGATTGGGTTTTCTTTCGTATACACATACCCTTTTACACTGAATTTTAAGCCTCCTATTGACCCTATTATCATCAAATTCTGTCTCTTTTTCGACGTTTGTTTAGGACAAATTGGCCCCATCGTGTAGAGGGTTGTTGCTTGTTTGAGGCATTTGGCCAACATGGATGGTTTGCCTTTTACTTTGTTCCATTTGATCCACCTTTATTCTCCCAAACTTTTTTGCCAAGGAATTTTCACTTTAGTATCGAGAAGCAAGAGAGTTCTGGTTAGCCCCAAGGATGATAAAGATCGTGGCTGGTATGCCAGGTTTGTTGCTACCCCCACTGTTGGTCTAGTGGGTTAAAAAAATGTTCCATTTCCTGAGAAGTGGAATTTTGCACGTAAGTTTTCTTCTTATAACCTTTTCTATCTTTTTCTCAATTTTGCTTGCTAGCATTTTAACTTTTCCTTCTTTTTCAGCAACCATGGGAACTGTTGATGAGATTCATAATTTTCGTGGTTGGGTAGGGAAGTTAGTGAAGGGTTCTCCAATGGAAGGTAGATCCTGGAAAAACCTTTCACATCGATTTGGTTGGAAAGTGAAGACTCGTGGTAAACACTTTCT
Organism: Nicotiana glauca; assembly: GCA_026770625.1. NCBI lineage: Eukaryota > Viridiplantae > Streptophyta > Magnoliopsida > Solanales > Solanaceae > Nicotiana > Nicotiana glauca. The sequence continues at coordinate 15,232 of MU666709.1, forward strand.
CTCTTATACCCTTCGTATTTTTATTCACACTTTTCTTTGGAATTTATTTTGATCCTTCTTTTTATTAGGATTTCCCATTTGAGGTATAAGTGCTGATGCGATCGTAGCTTCTAGAGTTTCTTTGGAAAGAGCTCAAGAGATAATCTTGGGTTCTTCATTAAAAAGAAAAGTTGTTGCAGTTCAAGATTTTGATGAGGAAGAGGAACAGGATAGGGGTTCTTTGATAAAAAGGCCACGGGCCAGAAGACGTGTTTTTTTTAGATGATTAAGTGTCCCCTCTCCATTTTGTTCCCATCACCGAGCCTGTTGAAGCGACCATGGTGATCTCCGATAATAACACTTCTATAACGACCCGACCGGTTGTTTTTTGGAATTTACGCTTCGATCCCCCATTAGCTGCTTCCCCTAAGTTCATTTATGCTATTTTGTTTTGCCGGGACGTTCGGTGTTAGGATTCGGAGCATTTTGGTACACTTAGTCCCTAAATGAGAGCTTAAGAGTTGGAAAATAGTCCGTATTCGGAAAAGTGTGAAGATGACCTCATAATGGAAATACGATGGTTCCATTAGCTCCATTAGGTGATTTTGGGGTTGGGTTCATGTTCGAAATGTAATTTGGAGGTCCATAGCTCATTTAGGCTTGAAACGCCGAAGTTTGAATTTTTGAAGTTTTCGGTCCGATAGTGAGTTTTTAATCCGAGGGTCGGATTCAAATTTTGGAAGTTTTTGTAGCTCTTTCATGTCATTTGGGATGTATGTGCAAAATTTCAGGTCATTCGGGCGAGGTTTGGGTAGGTTTCGGATCGAAAGCGTGTTTTGTATGAACTTGAAGTTCTTAAGCTTGAATCTTTGATTTAATCGGGTTTCCGGTGTTGTTTTAGATATTTTAAGGATTGGTACAAGTTCGAATAAGGAATTAGATGGTATTGGTGTTTTTGGTTGGGGTCCCGGGGGCCCCGGGATGATTTTGGATGGTCGTCGGGTAGAATTTCCTAAAGTGTGCAGCAGCTGAACTTCTCATATTTTGGTATTTCCGCTTCTGCGACGTGGGAACCGCATAAGCGGCTTCTTCATCGCATAAGCGGAATTGGGCACCACCTCAGGAAAACTGCAGAAGCGGTCTCCTTTCCGCATAAGCGGAACCGCAAATGCGGTTAAAAGTCCGCATAAGCGGACTCTGGTCACTTTAGTGGAACCGCAAAAGCGGTTGGTTCTTCCACAAAAGCGGGACCGTAGAAGCGGTCCCTGGGCCGCAAAAGCGGAAACGACTGTTCTGATAAGGGTTTATCCGAGACTTAATTTCAAAAGTTGGTATCAGAGCTCTAGGTTCATAGGAGTCACGGGACACAGGCCGGTTTATTAGAGTCTCGCTGATCGGTACGGAGACGTCCGTATTTATCTACGAGAGGCTATGTAACTGTTTAGGAAAATATTCATTTCTTTTGAATTCCTTGTCGTGCGATATTTTGACATCAATTCTAAACTTTTGTTTTCTATTCTCTCACAGATGGTGAGGACACGTGCTATACGAGAGGACCAGGCACTCGTGCCCCCTACTGCTGCCGTCATGACGTGTTCACGATTGGTGAACTAGGGTCGTGACAAGTTGGTATCAGAGCTCTAGGTTCATAGGAGTTATGGGACACAGGCCGGTTTATTAGAGTCTCGCTGATCGGTACGGAGACGTCCTTATTTATCTACGGGAGGCTATGTAACTGTTTAGGAAAATCTTCATTTCTTTTGAATTCCTTGTGATGCGATATTTTGACATCAATTCTAAATTTTTGTCTTCTATTCTCTCACAGATAGTGAGGACACATGCTACACGAGAGGACCAGGCACCCGCGCCCCCTACTGTCGCCGTCATGACGTGTTCACGATTGGTAAACTAATCTCGTGACAACTTTTGTAGCTGCTCGTGATTCTAACGACCAGCTTTTTGCTCATGGGTTTGATAGTGACAATATGGGTCTAGTCTCTGATGAAGTGCCCCTTGCCTCATTTTCCATGCCTGCTCCTGTGACATCTTCTTTACCAGTTGTGACCGATGCCGTTGCCGTTTCGCCCTAAGCTGTTTTGACTCCTTCCATAATTCCTCCTACAACTGTCCATCATACTGAGGTTGGTTCCTCAAGTGGAAGTGGAGCTATGAAGCAAGTTATCATTGATTTTCCTGCAGATGGTAACCTTTTAAGAAAATCAGGTTGGGCTGATGTGTGGTTGAAACCTCTGATTGGTCCAGTTGAGAAATCCAAGCTTGAGAGTCACAACTCTTTGACTTGGATGAATGGCATAATGCAGTTATCTTTAAAGGTATCCCTTTTCATACTTTATTATACCCTTCTTCTATTAAGGTTCTTACCTCTCTTTTTCTTTTCTTTTTTATAGATCAATCTAGTTGGCAGAGAGATGATGAAGAGGGTTTCCCAAACGGAGCAGTTAATGCATGACTATTAAATTGAAGCGGACAGCTGGAGAGAACAATATGAAAGCTTTCAAATTGACATGGAAGTGTTAGAAGAGAGAAAGTGCACTTTAGAGCAGCAATTGAAGGTTTTGACTTCAGAATTAGCGGCCGAGAAGGCTTCCTCAAATCAAGCTGATAAAGACAAGAATCTCCTCGAAACATCATTTTCTGAGCAACTCTCCAAGGCTAGTGAATAAATCAGAGAACCGAAGGCATTGTTGAGTGAGAAAGAAACTATGCCGGTAAACTTGTGCAAACACTTACTCAGACCAAAGAAGACCTTCATGAGTCTTCTGATAAGGTCCGTCTTTTAGAAAGTTCACACGCTCCTCTTCAAGCTTCTTATGATTCTGCCTTGGTTGAGAATGAAAATCTCAAAAATGAGATTGATCAATGGGAGAGAGACTACGAGATTCTTGAGAAAAAGACTACTATTGAAGTGAGTTGGGCAATTTTGAGCACACACCGCGATACCCTTGTGGAGGCTAGCCAAGAGGGTTTTAACTTGGATGTCGAGTTAGCTAAGATAAAAGAGACTATTGAAAAGACTCAGCAAGGACAAGACTTTCCTTCTCCCATGGCTGATATTCCCGAGCACATTGAAGATGATATGGATACAATGAATGCTCCAACTCGAACCTTCTGCTGCTAGTGACACTACTTTGGATCCTTCTTTAGCCCCTCAGTGAAAAGTTTATGCAATGTGACTTCCCTTTTTCTTCTTCTGGTGGTATGTGGTTTTAACCCCTAGTCCCATTTGGGGGTTTAGTTTTTTAGAAATGACAAGTCCCCAGACCTTTTCGGGGCATTCTGTATAAATGACAAACAGTTTATCACTAAGTTTATACTTAGTCTAAACTTTTTAATATTAAGAAGTTTTTTGCTTTAACTTAGTTATCCTGAGCTTCTGTTTTGCTCGTTTTTGCCTTTATACTCAAGGACTTGTCAGTTAATTCGTGGGTTTATGTTTTACCCTTTTTGTATTTTTGTTTTATAAAATGCTTTATTAACTTCGTGGATGTGTGAATCAAACATGAATTTTATAAAAGAGGGCCCTTTTATATTCGACACATAATGAAGAAGACATCTCAACTTTATAATGGTGTAAATGTAAGATCAAAGAAATAGGAACACACATGTTTCTTGAAATAACTTTGATAAAGTTTTCAGTTGAACTTTGTCAAGTTTAAATAACATTTTACATGTATTTAAATAACTTCTATAACTTTTTCGTAACTATTTTCTTTACAACAGATTTCAAAAAAGGAAATAAAATCCAAGGTTTTTCTTTATAACCCATTTCCACACATTGCCTTTAACTTAGACATCATTTTGAATCTATAAGGTTTTTTTTTACTGGCTTTGTGTTATTGACTCATAAATTTTCTCTGAACTTGATTCATTCGATGATAGACTTTTCGGGCTTTGAGGCTTTGACTTGAACTTTGACTATTCTCAGTCTTCTTTGCCTTTTTTTATACATATGTCCTATGTATATTGTATAGTCCCCCAAGTGTTTGAGCTTTGAAATATGAAATCTCGAGCACTTGATTACTCCTTATTTGGGCCTTTTCTTGAAAAGTTAAAAATATATGGGACTCGGAGGTACGATTTTAGATGAAGACTACTTAACCCATTTGAATTTCTATTAGAATAGATGTAACCCTAGACCGAGAATTTATACTTTTCCACGTGTCTTGATGGTCGTGATTCATCACTTAGTACGTGTTAGCTTTTTTCTTGCCCATGGATTCTTCCTTTCCTTAGAAATAGTATCTCTTCAGATGAACAGCATTCCAATATAAAGGTAAAATCTTTCCATCCATCGTTTCCAACTCGTATGCTCCTTTCCCTGTGATACCGTGAATCTTATAAGGTCATCCCCAAGTTGGACTTAACTTTGCCGCATCAGGTGCTCTCTTGAATTGAAAAACCTTCTTGAGTACGAAGTCCCCAATCTTGAAGTATCTTAGACGAGCTTTCCGATTATACTATCGTTCCATAAATTTTTTCTGCATTGCCATCCTTATTAATGCAGCTTCCCTTCTTTCTTCAAGTAAATCTAGGTTCATTCGCATTTCTTCTTCATTAGACACCTCAGTTGCTTGTGTATATCTCGTGCTTGGCTCCCCTATCTCAAATAGGATTAAGGCTTCAGCTCCATAAACAAGTGAGAACGGTGTTTCTCCCATATTTGTTTTTGCTGTTGTACGGTATGCCCACAAAACACCCGGTAATACCTATGGCCAATTGCCTTTGGATTCCTCTAATCTTTTCTTCAAGTTGTTAATAATGACTTTATTCATTGATTCAGCTTGTCCGTTGCCCACCGGATGGTAAGGTGTTGAAGTAATTCTTTTAATTTGCCAACTCTGAAAGAATTCTATGATTTGTATGCCTATAAATTGCGGGCCGTTATCACATACGATTTTCTTTGATGCGCTGAATCTACATATGATATTTCGCCAAATGAAATCTTTGACCTCTTTTTATCATACCTATTTAAAAGCACCTGCTTCTACCTACTTAGTAAAGTAATCAGTGAGTACTAGCAAAAATCTTACCATGCCTTTTGCTTGTGATAGTGGACCCACGATATCCATCCCCCACTTTATAAAAGGCCACAGTGTAATGACCGGATGTAATAACTCTGCAGGTCTATGCATATTGTTACCGTATCTTTGGAACTTGTCACATTTACCCACAAAATTTTCCGCTTCTTCTTCCATTTTAGGCTAATAATAGCCTTCTCTAATCATGGTTTTTACTAAAGATCTTCCTCCTGCATGATTTCCACAATGCCCCTCTTGTATTTCTCTCATCACATAATATGTTTGGGAAGACCCAAGGCATCTTCCTAAGGAACCGCCAAACATTTTACGATAAAGATTGTCTTGCTTTAAAGAGTATCGAGCAGCTTTTTTGCGAAGCGTGTGAGCCTTTTTCTTATCTTCAGGAACAATTCCATACTGCAAAAAGTGATAATCTCGCTCCTCCAATCATAGGTTAAATTATTGAAATTTACCTTGTTTTTGTCTTGATCAAGAACTGAATGGAATGGATGAATCACATAAGCATTTTCATCATTTGTCACTTCCGTTGCATATGCAAGATTGACTAAGGCATCTACCTCGGCAGTTTCTTCTCTTGGTATCTGCACAACTTTCCAGGTTTATAATTTCCTAACTAGATCGCGTGCTTTTCCAAATACTGCTGCAATCATGCTTCTCTAGCTGAGTAAGTCCCTGGGATTTGGTTAACTACGAGTTGTGAGTCGCTTTTGATTACAACTTATTCTACGCCAAACTCTCGTGTCAGCTCTAAACCTGCAATCACAACTTCATACTCTCCCTCATTATTAGGAACAAGATGATATTTTATGGCTTGTCGTATGGTTTCACCTGTAGGTGGTACCAAAATAATTCCTAGTCCTGCCCCTTTTATGTTTGACGAACCATCAGTGAATAAAGTCCAAATTCCTGGATTAGACCCGTTGAATATTTGTAGTTCTTTTTCTTGTTCTGATTGCATCCCTTGGCTAAAATCATACCCCAAAATCTGCTACCACTTGTGACTTTATTGTAGTTCTAGGTTGATATGTTATGTCAAATTCACTCAATTCTATGGCCCACTGTGCTAACCTAACTGATAACTCATGTTTGTGTAATATATTATGCAGGGGATAAGCATTGACTACAGAGATAGGGTGGCATTGAAAATAAGGTCTTAATTTCCTAGATGGCATAATTAATGCAAGTGCAAGTTTTTCTAAATGAGGATACCATATCTTAGCATCTAATAATGACTTGCTAACATAATAAATTGGAGACTGTTTACCTTGGTCTTCACGAACCAAAACAGCACTCACCGCTACCTCTGAAACAGCAAGGTAGATAAGTAACTTTTTCCCATTTTTTGGTTTTGCGAGCAATGGTGGATTTGAAAAATATACTTTCAAGTTTTTGAGCACCTGTTGACATTCCTTAGACCATCCGAACTGATCTTGTTTTTTAAAAGCTGAAAAGAACTTAAAGCATTTTTCTGATGACTTGGAAATAAATCTTCCCAAGGCTGCTATTCTTCTCGTCAGTCTCTGCACCTCTTTTTTACTTGTAAGCATATCAGGAATTTCCTCAATAGCTTTAATCTGGGCAGGATTTACTTCAATGCCACGGTTAGAAGTAAGAAATCCAGAAACTTACCTGATGAAATGCCAAATGCACATTTCTCGGGATTTAGCTTCATATTGAATTCACAGAGAATCTGAAATGTATAGGACATGTGTTGCATATGATTCCCTACTTGTTGGGATTTTACCAGCATATTATCTATGTAAACTTCTATGGTTTTCCCTAAATGTTCTTAGAACATTTTAGTAACCAACCTTTGGTACGTGGCCCCAACGTTTTTGAGGCCAAATGGCATTACTTTGTAATAGTAAGTACCCCTGTCTATTATAAACGAAGTTTTTTCCTCATCTAGGGGATCCATTTTGATTTGATTATATCCTGAATATGCATCTTAAAAACTTAATAATTCATGTCTTGCCATAGCATCAATTAGTTGATCTATATGTGGAAATGGAAAAGAATCTTTAGGACAAGCTTTGTTTAGGCCAGTGTAATCTACACAAACTCACCATTTACCATTTTTTTGGGTACTACTACAGTATTAGCTAACCAATTAGGATACTTTACCTCGCGGATAGACCCAATTTTTAAAAGTTTTTGCACCTCATCTTGAATCACCTGATTTTTGAAAGATCCCTTTATTATTTTCTTTTGTTTGACAGGTGGATATGATGGATCTTCATTTAATTTATGAGTCATCACCTCCACAGGTATTCCTATCATATCAGAATGGGACCAGGCAAAACAATCCACGTTAGTTTTCAAAAATTCAGTCAACTTACCTTTCATCCCGTGGCTTAAGTTGGCACCAATGTAGACTTTCCTTTCAGGCCATTGTAGGAATAGTTCTACAGCCTGTAATTCATCAATCGCTGTTTTGATGTTTTCATTTTCTTCCAGTTCTTGGATGGAATGGGGCCTCAAGCCTACATCTGTCCGCCCATGTTCAGTTGAGGCATCTCTACCACCTGAAATTTTGTATATTTGACAACTCCCTCTACGAATGTTGTAAGTACTACCTCCCCTTTTGTCACGACGCTTGAATTGTCGAAGCCAGAAAAAGTAAGTGCCTAGGGTACCAGCTTATCTTCAGCTTGCATCACGTTTAATACACTTAGCAAAATGATGTTTACGGAGCTAACTGGATCAATAAAAACTTGTTTCACGTTAGTGTTAAGTACAAGTAGAGATATTTCCAGTGCATCGTTGTGTTGAGTTAGTACGTCGTCCGCATCTGCACCATCAAATGTAATACTTTCTTCCTCCAAAACATTTCGTACCCGCTTCACGTGTGTAACTCTGACTTTTGAAACTTTCTTGGCTATTATATATGTTACGCCGTTAATTTATTCTCCCCCGCTTATGACATTGACAGTTGTTTTTGGAGAAGGAGGTTTAAGGGGCTCCTGCCTGTTCTTTATGTATGCTTGTTTACCTTTTTCACTAAACAATTCAGTAAAATATCCTTATTTTAATAAATGATCAACTTCACCCTGCAGCAATCTATAATCTGCCATTTAGTGACCATGATCATTATGAAACTCACACCAGAAATCAGGATTTTGTTTATTTGGATTTGATCTCATTTCTTTTGGCCACCGTACCTTATCACTCATGCTTCTTAATACTGCTACTAATACTGATGTGTTGACACTGGAATTGTAATCGCCAAATTTAGCCTTCGAACTTCTAACATCATCTCGCATCTCTCGTGCGTTTCGCTCTTTCCCAAACCTTGACGATGAGAACGACTCTCTATCTCTCGAACTATGATCATAACTTGGATTGTGCTGCTTTGAACGTGAGTCTCTTCCTGCTTGACCCATGTAAGGCTCGTATCTATTTTCACCGGACCTTTTCTTAGTTTTAGCACGTCTCAAACTTACCCTCTCTTCTTTTTGAGACCGGGAGATGGTGTTGATACCCAATTTTTCCCCAAAATATGTTAAAATTGCATATATACCTACAAAATCATGCATTAATAGAAATTGGTATTTTTCCTATATTTTTATTAATTTATCCAGTATTTTATTCCCAATAAATAATTACAAAATGGCATTGCAAATAATTTCAAAAGAATCTCTTGATTTAATTTATTATTTATGATCCTATTTAAACCAAATTATTTTACTAATTAGCCAAATTGGCACGTTTTGGCAATAATTACAATAACTTTGCAATTATAGCCCAATCATATGACTTTATACTATTTTTTGACCGGAAATTAAGCATTTGTATTTTTAAATAATAAATAATCATTTTAAACTATTTTCTATGCATAAAATTCATTTTTGTATAATTATTAGCCAATTTATAAATTATTTTATTCAATTCAATTGTTATTTAACAAATAGCCTCATTTTTATTTCAATTATAACCTAAATCAAACCAGCCCAATCCGTTAAAATCACCTGACCCAATCCGTAAGTCTACCTGACCCAGACCTGATTTAATCTTGGCTGTCGATCAATTTTGATCAAAGGCCCAGATCCACTCCGCAATCCATGGTGGTCTCGCCACCTACTAGCCTTATGGCTCCCTCTTGTACGTGTGTCATCATTTTGAGTCCTTCAAGTGAACCAGAGGTGGTTCACTCACCTCCCATGGTTTCTCATGCCATTTTCCAGCCATCCATGGATGTTCGAGTAAGATCTATGACTTTTTCGGCTAAAACCGGTAATATTTTAAGGTTTTCTCATCTTCTTTAGGTTCTCTGAAACCCTAACTCTTAAGATTTTCTGATTTCTTCTAGATTTGTCTTAGATCTGTGTATATTATGAGCTTTTGTTGTTTTCCTCGAAGGTTTTTCCGATTATTCTAAAGTAACCCTTCGTTTTCAAGACTAGGGTTTCTTAACCCCTTTTTAAAATGACTTCTCCTCTGATTTTCAGTATTATCATATGGTTTTTACTATGTTCAAATGGTTTATTCAAGTTTTCTTTTATCTAATTCATCATGTTGAAAATCCCAAATTTTTTTGGATTTAGTCTCGGATTCTGAGTTCGTCTTTACTGTTTGCTCATTCGATTTGCCTGTATGTTTGATTTCCATGAATATGTTGCAATTAATTAGAGTATTTTTATGGGCTTTATCCTAGTAGTATCCTGTTAAGGTTTCCGATTTGGTTCATCCTGTTTGTACTCCGTTTATTGGTTTATTCATGGAAGTCTATACTATTTCCTTTAATATTAGTACTATTTTTTCAAATTTTGAATCCTTGATTTACAGTGTTGATATTCTTATACAGATTTCCGGCTATTTTTCCTATCCCTTAAAATTATTTTTTACCTTATTATGTGGTTGACTATATTATTAATTGATTTCTACTGTTATTGTCTTAATTAGACCCTTATGTATTATTTACATATTTTGTACCTATGTTATTTGAATTCTTTCCTTATTTGTTACATGCTTTCTACCGTTGGTAAATTACTCCCTTAATTAAGGGATACTTGGCTGATTTTTGTTCTTAATTGATTGTGTAGTTCTATAATTGCTGAACCATTGATTCTTGCCTTATTTTTACCTAGCTTTCAAAGTATTATATATACTCTCCTCTCTTATTATTACACACACGAACACAGTAGTTAAAAACTCTCTCTCACACAAAAAAACATTCTTCTACTCTCCTTTCTCTGGTTACTTGCTATTGTTCTAAATCAGCCAGCTGCAAGCCAATGTTGATTACTCTACTCTCATGTCCCTCACTTTGTGTCATGACCCCAATCCCGGTCGTGATGGCTCCCAACACAACTGCTAGGCAAGCCCGACCATTTACACTCTCAACCCGAGCATGGAGCTCAAAACCCGTTATTTGGATACCATTAACAGCATTAAAGCTAAAAAGTTTTAATTGATAGATAAGAACCAAACTGAATATCAAGATAACACCGAATACACTCCCATAAATTTGGGGGTCATGAGTCTAGAGCCTCTAAGATAACAAAATAATACATCCTCAGTAATGCTGATGTTCTAAAAATGCGGAAATAATAAAGGAATAGGGGAGGAGTCGAGTCCTGCGAACGTCAGGCAGCTATCTCGACAACTCCTGAGAAACTCTGAAGCAGCAAATAGCTCAACTATGCTCCCGGGACACCTGAATCTGCACACGTGGTGCAGGGAGTAAAGTGAGCACTTCCAACTCAGTGGTAATAAATGTAAATAATAACTGAGCGGTAAGAAATCATGTAAGAACACTCCATCATGCTATATAGTACAGTACAACCTTTTGAACAAAATAGTAAAACCGTAAAAATCCTTTAG
>MU666711.1:0-80851 GCA_026770625.1 Nicotiana glauca
ATCAGGTGGTGGTGCGTACATAATGCCATAACCTTTCCTATATCCCATATACATACATACATACATATATATATACATACATACATACATATATATATATGTATGTATGTATATATATATATATATATGTATGTATGTATGTATATATATATGTATGTATATATATATGTATATATATATATACATACATATATGTATATATGTATATATATGTATATATATATATATGTATATAACACCATCTGGTCATGGGTCAATGTACATGAATGCAATGCATGAGAAGTACGTCAATAAAATCTCTTGAAGTGTCATAAGACCATTATGCCTTTGAATAATATCATGAAGTAAACTTTTTAAACTTATGTATTTATCTGAGACCGATGAACAGATGATATATTAATATGACACATGGAGAATCAAGAACATAAGCATCTCTAGCATTTCTATGAATAGAGTCATTTAAAAAAAATTGCGCATTTGCTCATTTCGTTTATGTCGTATAGATCATGACAAAAGAAAGAAGGAATAGCCTTAACATACCTGAGTCTATTCTCTTGATGATCCCTCTAACAAACGGTAATTGTGACAAAACATGTAACTGCGAGATCGAAATATGGAACAATCCGTATGAAATGCTCAAAGCAACAACGTTGCTATTGCAAAATCATATTTTGTTGAAACTCTTTCTCAAGAGATTTAGGATTTATGTTATTCGATGGAAGGCTTACTGAATGTCACACCTCCTTTTTTACACACCCCGAAGGTAGTATATAAGGGAGTTTTTCCAATTTAAGTGACATTATTCGAAATGGGATTAATTATTTATTTTTCAGAGTTGCCACTTGGGATAGTTTATTTCTGGTGTCCCAATTCACCGGTTTATTTTAAATCCCAAATCGAGGAAAATTCGACTTTCCTTTTGAAGTATGCAAACCAGAAATTTTGAATAAGGAATTCTGTTAACCCGGGAAAAGGTGTTAGGCATCCTCGGATTCCGTGGTTCTAGCACGGTCGCTTAAACTATTACAATTGGGCTATTATATGATTTTAATACATTTCTTAGCCCATGGTACCTTTTAAATTATTAGTCGCCTTTAATTAATTTTAGGAAGATTTCAACGTTATACAAAACACGTCTTTGGATCACACAACATGAAATGCACCCGCGATCCGCGACATATTTTATTTAACGTTGTTTGGATTTGGATTTGGGTCACATGAAATGCACACCCGAGTTTAGGGAAGTTAATTATTAAAATAATGCGCCTAAAGTAACTACGCGTTAGCAACTTTGCGAGAGCCATGAAAAATTTAACTACATGGCACACCTCGATTTTTAAAGGATTAAAATTAATTAAGTGAGAGCCATGGGTTTTGGGATTTTATTTGGCATAGCACGCCTCAAATTATTCCAAAGGGCTTTACTCATACAAAACTATGCGTCAAAGCACATTAGCAACATACTTAATTTAATTAAATCACACACCTAAGTAAAAGAAATTCAAGGAACAGAAAGAATACCCTATTACATTTCGTCTTCATCACACATCAGAAATCAGAATATTCGTATAACCATGCTAAATAAAGTATCACACGTATAGAAAATTTAAAGGAATAAATATATGGATAAATAAATTGAACCTTTATTGCTGTATTTGATATGTATACAAAGGAGCTGCACCAAAAGGAACAAATGACACAAACTACTGATCGGAACACCGAACCGACGACGGAACCTCGAAAATTTGATCTCCAGACATTGCTGAGAGCTTTGAACTTCAGACTTAAATTTGGACACCTTGGATTTTTTGAATCATCTCAAATGTCTGCAACTTTTAGAAACAAAAGTTTGACCAACATTTTGCAAGCTAAAATGTTGATGAGGAACAAGCGCCTGCCGTTGAAAGAAGGGCTCGAAATGAGTCTGCCGTTCTTGAAGGAATTCTGGCGGTCTTGAAGGTTGTTTTCTCTTAGATTGAGAGAGATGAGAGGGTCCAATATTTTGCCCCAAAACGGCGCTACAGCTCCTAAGGTCTATTTTGTGTATTTTTTTCCTTAGGTCTTTTAGGTCAGCTCTCTTTTTGGTCTCCCAAGATCAAATGATGATGGAGTGTTTTAAGAATTCCATGGGGGTTGCGGCTGATCTAGGGAGTGTAGGTCTTAGGTCTCCTTGATTTTAGGAGTTAGATGTTAATTTATAGGGTAGGAATTAGGTTAGGTCAAATGGAAAATGGGTATAGGCTCAATGTTTCTGGCTATTTCAAATTGGGCCTTTTCAATTAAGACCAAACAAAATTAACTCCAAATTTCATACTCTTTCTTCTAAAATAAGACCAAAAATACTACATCATTTACTAATTAATCCTACTTAAATAAAATAACTATTAAAATAAGACTAACCGTTAAAACAAACCTATTTTTTTTGTATTTTTCAAATATCATACTAAAAGATAAAAATGGAATTAGATTAAAATTATTGCAAAAATTTAAAATAATATTCTTAAAAATAAAGTGAAACTATTTCTGCCCCAATTTTCACTAGAAAAATTTCTTGAGTTATTTGTAACTAAAATCTAAACTATTTTTTTTGAAAGTGATAAAATAAGGATTGTGTATCTTTAGGAGGAAAGATTAGGGAATTGAGCCCTATATCTAAAATTCTCAACTAGGGAATGAAGGCCCTATGTTGGCAAAAAAGACGACTAGGGAATGGAGGCCCTATGTCTAAAAATTTCAACTCAGGGATTGGAGCCCTAATGTTGGCAAAAAAGGCGACTAGGGAATGACGGCCTTATGTCTAAAATCTCAACTCAAGGATTGGAGCCCTAATGTTGGCAAAAAGGCAACTAAGGAATGGAAGCCCTATGTCTAAAAATCTCAACTTAGGGATTGGAGCCCTAATGTTGGCAAAAGGCGACTAGGGAATGGAGGCCCTATGTCTAAAAATCTCAACTCAGGGATTGGAGCCCTAATGTTGGCAAAAAGGTGACTAGGGAATGGAGATCCTATGTCTAAAAGTCTCAACTAGGGATTGGATCCCTATGTTGGAAAAATGAGACTGCTAGTGGAAAGTTCATCAGACTAGGTTCCTTTTTTTTCCTTCTTTTTTGTTATCTTAGGAGAAAGATTCATCAGACTAAGATGTCGATCTTAGGAGAAAATTCATCAGACTAGGTTTTCTATCTTAGGAGAAAGATTCATCAGGCTAAGATTTTGATCCTAGGATAAAGTTCATCAGACTAAGTCTTCTTATCTTTATATCTTAGGAGAAAGATTCATCAGACTAAGGTTTTGATCCTGGGAGAAAATTCATCAGACTAGGTCTTCTATCTTAGGAGAAAGATTTATCAAACTAAGATTTCTATCCTAGGAGAAAATTCATCAGGCTAGGTCTTCTATCTTAGGAGAAAGATTCATCAGACTAAGATTTCTATCCTAGGAGAAAATTCAACATACTAGGTCTCTTTTTTTTTGTTATCTTAGGAGAAAGATTCATCAGACTAAGATTTTGATCCTAGGAGAAAATTCATCAGACTAGGTCTTCTATCTTAGGAGAAAGATTCATCAGACTAAGACGTCAATCCTAGGAGAAAATTCATCAGACTAGGTTTTCTATCTTAGGAGAAAGATTCATCAGGCTAAGATTTTGATCCTAGGAGAAAGTTCATCAGACTAGGATTTTTAATGGGAGAAAATCCATCAGACTAGGACTTTTATCCTAGGAGTAAAAATGTGAAGAGCAATGCAAAATTTGGGCAGTTTGGCTTCTGCTCAATCAGCTTGAGTCGATTTCAAGAGACTTTCACTCTGCATCAACCATGATTGTTTTACACCCATTATCATTTGTATTTGTGGCTCAATCAGCCTTGTCCTGATTGGAGATCTTTGCTCAGGTGACCTTTTATGATATCTTCAACGACTTTCTACTTTTTGAGCAATTTGTCTGTCAGAGAGATTCACAAGTTATCTTTTTGCGCGCCATGTAGGCTGACAAGAGTCTTTTGGGGGAGCCTTTGCATGAATCTTCAAGGCATGTTGAAAGTAACAACTGAGTGTGCTGTCCAAATTTACTTTATTCAACTGAAAAGCTGGTAGCAGATTTTTAAATCGTTTCTTGCCTGTTTTGACAAGTACTGACTCAGAGTGAAGGACACAATGATACAAAGAAACAAGTATTAACCAGAAATGCCCCTGTCGAACGGACAGAAATAAGAGTTTTTTTTTCTTTTCTTTTTCAATAACTAACCTTAATGATCATGACATACATTTTGGACTTAACGACCGATTTGTCAAAGAAAATAACACAGGCTCAAAGGGGTGACAAAGGGTATAAAGTGTTTGGGTAGCAGAAAAAGGGCCTCCCAAACTTGAGAATGCCAAACATCTTATCTTTTTGCAATCACAAAATTGATCAACATTCCTGTCTTCTTGGTGTGTCGTGGTCATAAGACACTCTCCATCCATTAACGTCAAACTTTCCAACAATCTTCAATTGATTCTTCCTCAAGCCCAATCTTCACAATGATTCGAAGGTGACTTTAATCGACCATAGTTCCCAAGTATTTCAACTCTTTATTCATCCTCAAAAGTATTTTTTTTCTTTTTTCTAGTTATCCAATTCCAGATTAAATTAGTTTCTAAGATCTGCCCAAAATTTCCACATGCATGTCATGTCATTAGAACTAGCGAGAAAAGAACTAGGAATAGAATGACACGAAAGGACAAACTGAATTTTAGTGAATAAGGATGGAAGGGTTTGACAACTAAACAAGCAACCTAAAATCCAAGTTACAAACCTAAAATAACCCGGATAATGAAAATAGCAACGAAAACAGACAGACATGACTCATACAAACAGAATAGAACGATAGAAGGGTTTGACTCGATAAAACAAATAAAATCTGGACCACAACCCTGAAATAACCCAGATAATAGAAAAAACATCAAAATAAACTACCGAGATTCCTTCCTAGTGAGGATAGAATGACTTTTCAATTGCTAAGCTTGACATTTAGTCACAAATT
The DNA here is from genome assembly GCA_026770625.1 of Nicotiana glauca. Taxonomy (NCBI): domain Eukaryota; kingdom Viridiplantae; phylum Streptophyta; class Magnoliopsida; order Solanales; family Solanaceae; genus Nicotiana; species Nicotiana glauca. The sequence continues at coordinate 5,025 of MU666711.1, forward strand.
TGCTCATCTGAATCACCACGGCCTTCTCCAATTTCAGTCGGCAAGTTTCCGAGAGGATTCTCATATTCCATGTCACCAGGCATCATCCCCACACCGTGTGCATCATCATGTGCAGGTAAAGGATTTTGCATGATATTCTGGGTGTCTTTCTCTTAGAGAACAATAAGTTTTTCCTGGATCATCCTTTCTATTTCTCTTTTCAAATCCCGACAACTTTCAACATTGTGCCCCTAGGCATTGGAATGATATTCACACATTTTAGAAGAGTCAAAGCTTCTTGCACGTGGGTCCACATGATTTGGAGGAATGGGAGCAATCATGTCATAATGCTTTAACTTCTCAAATAAGCTTGCTCAGGACTCTCCTATTGGTGTAAAATTATCTTTCAACCTTTGTTCCCTTCTATACCCCTGACTTGGATGTGTGTTATAGGGCATTTGAAAATTTTGTGAGGCTGGTGGAGATTTTGCGGTGCTCGTGCTCGCCTTCTAGGGTGTCTTGGTGGCTGGACAACATACTAAGGTGGGGCGACAGAGTATTGTGGGTTCTAAGGGGGATAGTACTGCTCACGGGAGTCATGGGAAACTTGATGAGGCTGCGCATGTCTTCGAGGTGCTCTCCCGGGACCTCTTCTCGACCCTGTTGTCATCATGATTTCTTCATCCTACTCATTTGTGTCACTGAAATTATCAGATTCAATCTGGACAGCCTGAGTTACGGCTTTAAGAACTGCTTGACTTATAATTTTACATGTCTTAAGACCATTCTCTACCATTTCTCCCATTTTGATTGCTTCCGATAAGGATTTGCCAACTGTGGACATCATGTTTTGAAAGTAATCTGGCTCTTGCGCTTGAAGGAAGAAAATGATTAGCTTGTGGTCATCCATGGGTGGATTAACTCTAGCTGCTTGTTCTCTCCATTTAATGGCATATTCCCTGAAACTTTCACTTGGTTTCTTCTTCAGGTTTGAAAGGGAATTGCGGTCTGGGGCAATGTGAATGTTGTATTGGAAATGTTTGACAAAGGCCTGTGCCATGTCATCCCAGACATACCAGCTAAATGTGTCTTGATCTACAAACTATTCGGAGACTACTCCCATAAGGCTTTCCCTAAAATAAGCCATCAACAATTCTTCATTTCTTCCTGCACCTCTCAGTTGATTGCAATTCCTTTTCAGGTGGGTTATGGGGTCTCCATGTCCATCATACTTTTCAAATTTGGGAGTCTTGAAACTAGGCGGCAAGTGGACATCGGGGAACATACATAGATTTTTGAAGGCAATACTCTTTTGACCTGCCAACCCTTGCATGTTTTTCAACCGTTATTCTAAGCTTTTCACTCTTTGGGTCATTTCTTCCCGTGCCATCGTTCGGGCAGGCTTCTCAATATTTGCAGGAAGATCTTACGAGTCCGAGTGGTACTCAGGAGAGTGGTACTGCTATTGCTATGTAGAAAATTGTGACTCATGACGAGGTTGTCCTTGACCACTGGCTCATGCTTGACACATTTCAGTCATTTTTTGTTTTAGTAGTCTATTTTCCTCAACCACAGTAGACTCTTGTTGGACCATCTGACCCCCAGTCTCTTGAGCATTTTTTCCTTGGATCTTGTGTTGCCAGCTTACCACAAATCGACCACCTCAACTTTCTTTATAATTCAAAACAAAAACATGTTAGAATGGACTCAGTCAGTCCTTATTTTTGTTTTTCGTTTTTTCACTTTTTTTCTCATTTTATCATTTTTAATGGTGATCGAACCTGATATGGGTTGCCTACGTATCATGTGGGAACATGAATCAGATCTTGCGTAGTTCGGAAAGATCAGGAATAAAGTAAAATAAACTAACTTTTATTTTATTTTATTTTTTCGAAAGAAAAACTTATAATGAAGAAAGAAATATTTTTGGATTCTGATTTTTCTTCTAAATTTTGCAAAGAAAGACTTCTAAAGAAAAGAGATTTTTTTGAATATCGACCTTTTTTCCCTCAATTTTTTGAATTTCGAAAGAAAAACTTCTAGAGAAGATTTTTTTTTTGGATTTTTGGAATTTTATTTTAAATTTATGAAAGAAATGCTTCTAAAGAAAAATAAAATATTTTTGAACCTTGAATTTTCTTTTCAATTTTTGAAAGAAGAATGAAAAATATTTTTGGATTTTGAGAAGAATTAAAAGAATAATTTTTGTATTTTTATAAACTATGGTCTAAAAGTAAGTAATAGAAAATATTTTTGGATTTTTTAAAAATTATGGGCCATAACCGATGAGATTTGCCTACTTATCTCACATCTGGTGAGAATCAGACCCGCGTGGTTCGCCCGTTTTGATAGAACAAAAAAAAACATGACTTTTGAAAACATTGGCTTTTTTTTCTTTCTATTTTTCAAAAGTTCGACAAAGTTTCAGGATATTTCAAATACCTACATCTCACACTCTTTTCTTTTTTCTTCTTCCTCTTTTTTTGATTTTTTTTCATTTTCTTTCCCTATTCTAGAAGTCAGTCAACATGCAAGCCGAAACAGACAGATACGCAAGTAGCACGTAAGATGCTTTAGGATAGTCTTTTAATTTGGGTACACCTATCCTAGATGGACCCAACCCCTGTGTTGAGTCCCCAAAGTCAAATGCACTGTGACGACCCAGCCCGTCGTCACGAGAGTTACTGCCCCGTTTCCCTCATCTTATGTTTCTCTATGCTTCACTATTGGTATTTGAGGTGATCGAGTTGAATTGGATTGGTTTTAGATGGAAATGAGACACTTAGTCTCTTTAAGGAAGGCTTGTTTTGGAAAAGTCAACCGAATATTGACTATTGGGTTAGAGGGCTCGGATGTAATTTCCAGTGATTCGGTTAGCTTCGGGGGATGATTTGTGACTTAGGAGTGCGATCGGAATTGATTTTGGAGGTCCGGAGTAGAATTAGCCTTGAATTGGCGAAGTTAGTATTTTGGAGAATTCCGGTTGGTAGGTGAGATTTTGATCCGGGGTTCGGAATGGAATTTCGAGAATTGCAGTAGCTTCGTTAGGTGATTTTGGATGTGTGTGCAAAATTTCAGATCATTCGGAGGTGTTTTGGTCGGATTTTTGACTGAATGCGTATATCCAAAGTTTTTAAGAAACTTAGGCTTGAATTCGATGTGATTTAATGGTTTTAGCGTTGTTTGATGCGTTTTGATGATTGGAACAAGTTTGAATAATATTTTAGGATGTGTTGGTGCTTTTGGTTGAGGTCCCGGGGGCCTCGGGATGGTTTCGGATGGTCAACCGAACCATTTTTAGCCTTTGGGAGTTGCAGGAATTGCAGATAAGATGTTACAGGTTTTAAGCCTATGCAATCGCAATAGCATGGTCGCGATCGCATAGAAGTATTTTGGCAAGCTGAATTTTTGTTCTTTGCGTTCGCACTAGTGGGCCACAATCGCATAATAGAAGTGAAGGTCCAGCTGAGTTGCTCTATGCGTTCGCATAAGGGGGTCTGCGTTCGCATAGTTCTGGCCAATTGTTCATTGCGTTCGCATGGGTTGTGATGCGTTCGCATAGGTCATTTTTGAGGCTGTGGAATTTTGTTCTTCGCGATCGCAAGCCTTGGGCCACGATCGCATATAAGGAAAGTACTGTAGCGGACAGAAGGTTTATAAACATATCCTCCGCGAGTTTAAACCATTTTTCCTCCATTTTTGAGCACCTTGAGAGCTTTTTGGGAGAAATTGAAGAGGGTTTCGACGGGAATTGATTGGAGGTGAGTCTCATGACTTAGAAACATCATTTTATTCAGGAATCAACCCTTAAATTCATGGAAATTTGATTAAAAATGGAAGAACTAGGGCTTGTCTTTATCACGACCCAATTCCCAAACCCGGTCGTGATGGCGCCTCTCGTGAAGATAAGGCCAGCCAACTGAACAACAATGCCCCTTTTTAACAGTTAATAAACATAAATGAATGAATAATACAACTTAATGGCATTAATAACTTATATTTACCACCCAACACAGCCCGATCGGGGTGTCACAAGTCACGAGCATCTAAAGAAGACTGAACACCACTACAGGACCAATAATATATACAAAATAAAATCTGGAGTTCAAAAGATGAAGTCTGGTGCCGCGAACGCTGGTGGTCATCTTGCTCAGATACAATAGTAATACCTTAAATCCGCTAATAACCCGTTACCGGGTGAACAATACCTGCAACTGCACGCGAGGTGCAGGGAATAAAGTGAGTACTCCAACTGAGTGAGTAATAAGAGTAAATAATAACTGAGCGGAAAGAAATCACGTAAGAGCACTCCATCATGCAATATGGGACAGCACAACCCTTTGAGAAAACAGTAATTCCGTGAAAATCCTTTAGAAAATATCTGGCTCAGTTAAAAACCTCTTTGAAAATTTCCTTTTCCCAACAGTCAAGCAAATGAAAGCATAATAAGATAGTGCAAGCCCGCACATAAGTCAGCCCCTCGGGCACAACACTCCATTAACAAATAACACCAGGGTATCTGGAAACAGTGAAAGAAATAGCATGAATGCCAATGATATGAGAGTACTGAATGTCATGCCATGTAGTACAAACAGGAACTAATGCATGAATGCAATGCAATGCACATGACTGCTGCAGCGCGCAGCCCGATCCATTTGGGTACCCGCGCTCACTGTGGGGGTTCGGACTCCGGAGGGGCTCCTACAGCCCAAGCGCAATATCAATATCACACCGCTGCGGCATGCAACCCGATCCATCCTCAGTCCAGAAAATGCACACTTAACACTGCTGCAGTGTGCAACCCGATCCATGCTCAGTCCAGAAATGCACATAAGCCACTAGGGCAATATTCAAATAACAGTTCTCAGTTCCGAACATTAAAATATTTAGTTTGTTTTAAAACCCTAGAAGTATGTCTGGACATTTCAAAATAGTGTTTAACTAAGGACCAAAATCATTTAACATGCTAAGTATCATGGAAACAGTGATAATAATCCCTAAAGGATTCAAATAATCGGCACAAAGCCCAAAACATGGTAATCCGTTCAAACTATGATGATAACAAGTAGTTCAGCCAAATACATAGTAATTTCATCAATCGGGACGGACCAAGTCACAATCCCCAATGGTTCTCTACCCCACGCTCGCTATCCGGCGTGCAAGTTACCTTGATACTGCACTATGATGTGTAAATCCCGGGTTTCAAACCCTCAGGATATCATTTACAAGTATTACTCACCTCGAACCGGTGAAATCTCTAGCTCGCGATGCCTTTGCCCCTCAAATCGGCCTCCACGCATGTCGTATCTAACCAAAATCAGAGTGAATACATCACAATATGCTACGGGAACAATACCCAATCGAAAACAAACGAGAAATAGCAAAAAATCTTGAAACTAGATAAACCCGAGCCCCGGGCCCACTTCTTGAAAAATTACAAAATTTACATTACCGGATTCCTCGTCTCGCCACGAGTCCGTACAAATCAAATTCACAAGAATCGGAGTCCATTTGACCCCTCAAATCACAAATTCTCATTCAAAAACCCAAGCCCTAGTTCTTCACTTTTTAACCAAATTTCCATGAATTTAAATGTTGAAATCATAATTAGATGATATTTCTAGGCCATAGGACTTACCTCCAATTGACTCCCAGCCAAAACCCTCTTCAATGGCTCCCAAAAAGCTCACAAGATGCTCAACAATGGAGGAAATAACCCCCAAGTCGCGGATGAAATATCATTTTAAAACCCTTCTGTGAACAGTCATTTTCGCATCTGCGGTATCCTACCCGCTTCTGCGTCTACCGTTTCTGCTATTTTCTATCCGCTTCTGCGGTCTTCACTAACTCGCCCAGGACCGATTTTACGGTCCAATTCCGCTTCTGCGGTGACCACATTTGTAGACCTACATCCGCTTCTGCGGAAACTGTCTCGAGGCCTCAAACCGCATCTGTGACCTCCCTACCGCATCTGCAGAACCGCTTCTGCAGTCCCTTTTCCGCAGATACTAAAATACCAAATATCAGAACCATCAGCAATCACGCAAGTCCAAAATTCACCCCGTTGGCTATCCGAAACCACCCCGAGGCCCCCGGGACCTCAACCAAAAACACAGATATGTCTTAATACATTATCCAAACTTGTTCCAATCATCAAAACACATCAAACGACACCAAAATCATCAATTCACCACAGATTCAAAAACCTAAGTTTCTTCAAAACTTCCGAAAAGCACATTCGATCAAACGACGTTCGAATGACTTGAAATTTTGCACACACATCACAAATCACATATCGAAGCTACAACAACTCTCGGAATTCCATTCCGACCCTCGGATCAAAATCTCACCTATCAACCGGAATTTGCCAAAATGCTAACTTCGCCAATTCAAGCCTAATTCTACAATGGACCTCCAAATTCAATTTCGATCATGCTCCTAAGTCACAAATCATCTCCCGAAGCTAACCGAATCACCGGAATTCACATCCGAGCCCTATAACTCATAAGTTAACGTCCGATTGACTTTTCCAACTTAAGCCTTCCTTAAAGAGACTAAGTGTCTCATTTCTTATCAAAACCAATCCAAATCAATTCTAACACACCACCTACCGATAACGAAATATGAAAAAGCATGAAATGGGGGAAACAGAGCCATAACACATGAGACGACGGGCCGGGTCATCACATCCTCCCAAACTTAAACAAATGCTCATCCTCGAGCATACCCAGAGTTGTCCTAGAAGCCAACCAATAACTAAATGACCTTACCAAGCATATAGCCAAGGGTGATCCCATGTCACCCTATCTTACATAGGTCTGATAATACAACAAAGCTGAAATTTTACAGTCCATCTAGACCATAAATCGTAGAACCACATTGCACTTTCCGAAATCATACCCAGAATAAACCCGAACCAGCTGTAATAACCCACACCTGCAACCTCAGGTGAAATCATACAATATACCACACAATCCAACACTCAAAACGATAGTCTCTATTCACAGCAGTTGGCCACAATACCCAAATACCGATAGAAACCTCTTATTAGCTAAAGTCTTATTCCATCACTTTCATATACTGCCAACGATAAATAAAACACGCGATAAACCGTAACCATTCCTCAGGTCACCCATATATGAATCAACTTCCTTGTTGACTATACCACAACAGATTTCCGGGCCAAACCTCGATATAAACCCTCTAACCAGCTGAAATCACATCTGTTCGCATTCATTAATGACTCCAACGTTCACCTCGAATTCAATGCACCACTCTGGTGATATGACACCTCAATACAGGCCTAAGACACAACTTGCATAATGCACGCACCATTAAGGAACAGTCTAGACATACTCAAATGATGATAAATGACTCAAACGAAAGAGCTGTACCCCAAGCTCAACAGTACCATTACAACACAAAGCTGAGACCCCGTCTCACATCATAGAAATAGAGTACCTGAATCCTCCTCGAAAGGTCGTAACTTCACGTGGCCTCGCCACAACGCGCGATCCTATCCAAACACTGTTACACATGAAGCACCTCAATTCACCATGCTCAAAATAGACAGCCACACACAGATTGATGTCTGAAACCAAGCAATCCATCACACCCATGGTGAAGCAAGTAATATACACCATTCAATCCTGAAAGGACACAACCGATGCGCTATTCGCCGAGCAACACCCAATACGGACTTTCCTCAGACACCAGAAAGCAAGGCATACAAAGTAACATATGCAAAACTATTCTCAATATCACATTGTTGCGGCGTGCAACCCGATCTAGATAACCTACCCGTGGCAGCGTGCCACCCGATCCACACAAATATCTCACATAGGGAGACGCACATCGAGACAAATTTGCTCATTATAACAAAATACCGAGTATTAGTCATAAGCATACTGAGTGCATAATGATATCTACTTATAACGTTGTAAGCTACAAAACTCAACTTCCACTATGAATCTTGATAGCACCGCACTATAAGGGCCTACAGTCCGAAAATCATAACACCTCACAGCACAGAAAAAGCAACTCATAGATCTCCCCGGATCACTAGCAGGTTCAATAACGATCGAATCAACCTATCCTTCCTCAATACAATTTGGGGCCAACCAAGCCGACTCAAGCTAAACACGTATCCAATTATCTTACCAAAAAAATCATTACCAAGAAGCCTGAAGCTGCTCCTTCCACTACTATAACTCATGCCGGAGCTGTACGATACGGTGCCCGACACCAAATCAATACCGAAATCCACAATCTCGCCTGGCGACATGCCCGGCCATAAGGAACACATTCGAAAAAAGTTCCTCAATACCGGAACTGAATCAATGGTAGAAACCTCTATACTGACATCCGTCACAAAGGCCCAATTAAGGAAAGAAATCCTTCCCAGCCGTCCGCTGGTCTTTGGAGCACAACCATTCTGCTAGAACATAGACCGATGCACCTCGCCACGCAACCTGTTGCATTTTCCGACATAACCCATAGCATAATAGTCTAGAATATCCCAATATTGAGACAACCAGTCTATACCCCAATATCATATCCAGAATCTAATATACCAAGCAAAGAAAGATCTACTCAGGCTTCCAAACCCCAATAGCCGCTAACGGTACAAATACACACTATCCACAACCACTACATAGCCTAAACATAAGAACTCTCAGTTTCCAACTCCATATAGCACACGAATCACTGTACCTGATCCCAAATTCTGCAATATGAATACATATTACACATCGAGTACCCAATCATTCTTCGAAAGATATTCTAAAATTCTCCTATGCCATTAAACACACTCAGATATCAGCAGTTGATCTAGCAAGAAAGTGCCGCAATACTACCGAAGTATCATCATTCTAATCACATTACCCTTCTTTCGAGACATATACTCTCGTCAAATCACTTCCAATTAGTAGTACCATTTCCTTGATTACCCGAGGCTACCCGTTGCCTAAGAATTTTATGAACTTCCTTTCAGAATTGAACTGTAACTCATCTAGCCAAGACCTTCCGTCAAACCTATCTAGAAGAGGAATCATTATGTATTCCATGCTTCACTTACCCATAGAAAATATATTCATCTCCAAACCACGGTAAAACCCAACAAGAACTCTCTCCCAATTCCATCTTCACGAGCTAAATTGTCAGGATTGAATCCTTCTATACTAACCGAGCTAAGCAAGCTGTCAGGACTCAAAAGTTTTGCTGCACAATACCTGTAAAAGCTCATTATCTCGAACACATACGAAGAATTAATCATACCTTCACTATGCCGATTCGATCTATTATCAAGCTATTCCGTCTATCAAATTCTCTTCTGATTCATCATCAACTTGATATTCTTCCTTGCCGTAGCATCACAATACCTCAATCCAGGCCTATCACACGAGACTCGAACATAAGACCACACTGTTTCATACCCATGAGCCACTAAACACTCTCTCAAATGTTCCCATACACCACATTCCCAAAATAATCCCAGAATAATCCACTACGAAGAACTTCCTACGAATATAAATCCGTCCCTATCCTTTCCAGATACCGATACATAGAATCCCATAATTAACATAGAAATACCACAAGCCTCGACATTCTCCGATGAATACACAGTCTCTGACCACATACACAACCTTGAGACACTTGATTGTTACATGTAGGACCTTGAACACAATAAAACTATTCTCGAGAGTCATTACTTCATATTCGAACTGTAATTTACCTGACTCAATGAAAAGAACCACTCGTGCCTTATTAGCACTCTGACACCGCAGGATATGATCTCATACCAATACAAGAAAACATCTTCCTTCTCTATACGCTGAGCGTCCCTTATCAATAACAACTTAAGACATCCTAGTATCTTCTCACATCTGTGAGGCACCATATAACCTTTGTCAAAATTTTGCCTCACTCGCGCCACCCTCGACTCAATTTTTGCAGCCAGAACTGGTCCACCAACATGCCTCAGACCGAAACCAACATAGCACATCACCGTGAAATCAGCTAATCAACAACAATCTCCCCAACTTGGCTCGAAGCCATATATCAAGACACACTCAACAACTCATAACATTTTTAATCTAATGATGCCACAATACCATAATGAGATTAAACTCAAATCATTTACAAGTTGTGAAAACACAGATCATCTAGTACTATAATCCTCTGCAAATCTCACATTCATCCCCACATCAACTGAGTCCACTCTCTTAAGCGACCCAAAATTTTCAAATTACAACACGTACCTTTCAATTACACATGGGATCTTCTAACGTGCACATAAGGATCATACCACTTAAGAATACTCCGCAGGAGATATCTCACCTGCTTCGCCTCAATTTAGTATTTCAGCATGCCTTCCACCATCATATACGTTACACAGTCATGTCTTCATGGGTCTGAACTCATACCGCCATATGTAATGCACTACCCTCCCTAACTAGGAGACACGAAAATATTCTTCATACGCATATATTCGGGCTACACATCGAATCACAATAGGAATCGAATACTTAACAATTCATCCATTATCTAGCGGACTTCTTTGTCACTACCAAGTCATATAGATACATCTCGCAGTACTAACATACTCATCCCATGGATATCCAACCGCCATTATGGCTAATAAGGACAATATCGAACATATAAGTTCAAAACACTTGCTCACACAATCAGCACCTCGATGCTCAAGCCGTAGGCAAAGATCCGGCCTCAAGTCCTCCAGACTGGCCCAACATCAAACTCACAGAGATTTCATCTCGCCCCTTGATCGGGGAATCACAAGCCATCAAGGAACATACAATACCGAGCGCTCATGCACGCATACAGACGTGAGGAAGGAATTTCAAGAGTTATATCTCAAGTTAATCAAGTACGCACGATAAGAATTCCAATAATGGGAAGTTTTCCTAAAGGTTCTACAACCTCTCGAGGATAAATACAGACGTCTCCGTACCGATCCGCGAGACTCTACTAAACCTGCTCATGACTCACGAGACCTAGTAACCTAGGCTCTAATACCAACTTGTCACGATCCAATTCCCAAACTCGATCGTGATGGTGCCTCTCGTGAAGACAAGGCCATCCAACAGAACAACAATGCCCCTTTTTAACAGTTAATAAATATAAATGAATGAATAATATGACTTAATGGCATTAATAACTGATATTTACTACCCAACATAGCCCGATCGGGGTATCACAAGTCATGAGCATCTAAAGAAGACTGAACACCACTACAAGACCAATAATATATACAAAATAAAATTTGGAGTTCAAAAGATGAAGTTCGGTGCTGCGAACGCTGGCGGTCACCTTGCTAAGCTACAATAGTAATACATTCAATCCGCTAATAACCCACAACTGGATGAACAATACCTGCAACTGCACGCGAGGTGCAGGGAGTAAAGTGAGTACTCCAACTCAATGAGTAATAAGAGTAAATAATAACTGATTGGTAAGAAATCATGTAAGAGCACTCCATCATGCAATATGGGACAGCACAACCCTTTGAGAAAATAGTAATTCCATGAAAATCCTTTAGAAAATATCTGGCTAAGTTAAAAACCTCTTTGAAAATTTCCTTTTCCCAACAGTCAAGCAAATGAATGCATAATCAAATAGTGCAAGTCCGCACATAAGTCAGCCCCTCGGGCACAACACTCTATTAACAAATAACACCAGGGTATCTGGTAACAGTGTAAGAAATAGCATGGATGCCAATGATATGAGAGTACTGAACGTCATTCCATGTAGTACAAATAGGAATCAATGCATGAATGCAATGTAATGCACATGACCACTGCGACGCGCAGCCCGATCCATTTGGGTACCCGTGCTCACTGTGGGGGTTCGGACTCCGGAGGGGATCCTACAGCCCAAGCGCAATATCAATATCACACTGCTGTGGTGTGTAACCCGATCCATCCTCAGTCCAAAAAATGCACACTTAACACTGCTCCAGTGTGCAGCCCGATCAATGCTCAGTCCAGAAATGCACATAAGGCACTAGGGCAATATTCAAAAAACAGTTCTCAGTTCCGAACGTTAAAATATGTAGTTTAAGTTTTAAAACCCTAGAAGTATTTCTGGACACTTCAAAACAGTGTTTAACTCTGGACCAAAATCATTTAACATGCTAATTATCATGGAAACAGTGATAATAATTTCTAAAGGATTCAAATAATCAGCACGAAGCCCAAAACATGGTAATCAGTCCAAACTATGATGATAACAAGTAGCTCAGCCAAACACGTAGTAATTTCATCAATCGGGACGGACCAAGTCACAATCCCCAACAGTGCTCTATCCCACGCTCGCTATCCGGCGTGCAAGTCACCTTGATATAGCACTATGATGTGCACATCCAGGGTTTCAAACACTCAGGATATCATTTACAAGTATTACTCACCTCGAACCGGTGAGATCTCTAGCTCGCGATGCTTTTGCCCCTTAAATCGGCCTCCACGCACATCGTATCTAACCAAAATCAGAGTGAATACATCACAATATGCTATGGGAACAATACCCAATCGAAAACAATCGAGAAATAGCAAAAATCTCAAAACTAGATAAACCCGAGCCCCGGGCCCACTTCTTGAAAAATTACAAAATCTACATTACCGGATTCCTCGTCTCGCCACGAGTCCGTACATATCAAATTCATAAGAATCGGAGTTCATTTGGCCCCTCAAATCACAAATTCTCATTCAAAAACCCAAGCCCTAGTTCTTCATTTTTTAACCAAATTTCCATGAATTTAAATGTTGAAATCATAATTAGATGATGTTTCTAGGCCATGGGACTTACCTCCAATTGATTCCCAGCCAAAACCCTCTTCAATGGCTCCCAAAAAGCTCCCAAGATGCTCAACAATGGAGGAAAATAACCACCAAGTCGCGGATGAAATGTCATTTTAAAACCCTTCTGTGAACAATTATTTTTGCATCTACGGTATCCTACCTGCTTCTGCGGCTACCGCTTCTGCGGTTTTCTATCCGCTTTTGCGGTTTTCACTAACTCGCCCAGGACCGCTTCTGTGGTCCAATTCCGCTTCTGCGATGACCGCATTTGCGGACCTACATTCGCTTCTGTGGAAACTGCCTCGAGGCCTCAAACCGCACTTGCGACCTCCCTACCGCATCTGCGGAATCGCTTCTGCGGTCCCTTTTACGCAGATGCGAAAATACCAGATATCAAAACCATCAGCAATCACACAAGTCCAAAATTCACCCCGTTGGCCATCCGAAACCACCCCGAGGCCCCCGGGACCTCAACCAAAAACACATATATGTTTTAATACATTATCCAAACTTGTTCCAATCATCAAAACACGTCAAACGACACCAAAATCATCAATTCACCACAGATTCAAGCCTAAGTTTCTTCAAAACTTCTGAAAAACACATTCGATCAAACGACATTCGAATGATTTGAAATTTTGAACACACATCAAAAATCACATATCAAATCTACAGCAACTCTCGGAGTTCCATTCCGATCCTCGGATCAAAATCTCATTTATCAACCAGAATTCGCCAAAATACTAACTTCGCCAATTCAAGCCTAATTCTACAACGGACCTCCAAATTCAATTCCGATCACACTCCTAAGTCACAAATCATCTCCCGAAGTGAACTGAATCACTGGAATTCACATCCGAGCCCTATAACTCATAAGTAAACGTCCGGTTGACTTTTCCAACTTAAGCCTTCCTTAAAGAGACTAAGTATCTCATTTCTTATCAAAACCAATCCAAATCAATTATAACACACCACCTACCGATAATGAAACATGAAGAAGCATGAAATGGGGGAAATGGAGCAATAATACATGAGACGACGGGCCAGGTCGTCACAGTCTTTTGAAATAAAAATTTGGGATTTGATAGAGCATTTGAGCTCAGATTTTGGTAAATTTGATATGTATAGACTCGTGGTAAGATGAGGAATCCGGTGACGTGAATTTTGTAATTTTCTAAGAAGTGGGCCTGGGGCTCGGGTTATGCCAACTTCGTGATTTTTGATAATTTTCGAATCTTTTAGATTGGGTTATGTTCCCTTAGCCTATTGTAATGTTGTGACGACCCAAAGCCATTACCTATTTTCTCATTCGTTCCGTGCTTCTGAAGCCTTGAAAACCTCATTTTTACTTGCCTCGATTTGCATGCACAGTCCCGGCACGTAGCCGAAAAGCTTTTATGTTAAAATATGTGAATTTTGTGAAACAATTGAAGAATTTTGATATTAGTATGATTAAAGTTGACTTTGGTCAACATTTTGGGTAAACGGACTCGGACCAGAGATTGGACTGTCTCGGAAGGTCCGTAGAAAAATATGGGACTCGGGCATGTGCCCGGAGTCGAATTCCGAGGTCTGGAGCCCGAGGAAAGAATTTTTTTGAAATTATTAAGAAAAATGGAAATGAAAATTGATTAAAAGACTATGGTATCGGGCTCATATTTTGGTTCAGACGCCCGATACAAGTCTTAAATATGTGTTAAGCATTTCCTGTAATGTTTGGTCGAAATCAGACGTCATTTGACGTGTTTCAGACCTAAATATCAAAAGTTTGAAGTTTATGAAGTTTGAAATGAAAATGATGAGTTTTGAGGCTTGATTCTATGTATATGATGTTATTTTCGCAATTTGATCGCGCGAGTAAGTCTATAGGATATTTTTGAGGTTGTGTACATGTTTGGTTTGGAGCCCTGAGGGCTCGGGTGAGTTTTGGATAGACATCGGATTGCATTTTCTCATTTTTAAAAATCTGATATTTTCACTATGGTGTCTTCGCATTTGCGGATCGCAAATGCGACCACCTGATCGCAAATTCGAAACCAGCCCAGGTAGACCAAGCTTCGCAAATGCGAAACCAGGCATCGCAAATGCGATGGACACTAGTTCGCAAATGCAAGACCCAGTTTGCAAATGCGAAGAGTCCCCTGGCAGCTTGAGTTCGCAAATGCAAAAAATAACCTCGCAATTCCCAGCCCTATTTTGCTTGCAAATGCAAACCTATGTTCATATTTCCCATATCCGCAGCCCAGCAAATTTTATACTTAGTCGAAATTTCACCACTTTCACCATTCTTTCAAAACCCAAACACCATAGGCGATTTTTCAAGAGCAAACTTCATCCCAAATCACTTGTAAGTTGATTTTTACTCAATTCTTTCAGTCTTTAACATCATTAAACATGTTTTCCACTTGAAATCAAGAATTTTCATGGGTGAAATTGGGGGTTTTGGGTAGAACCTAGGTTTTCTATAAATTGGGGAGTTGGAACTTGATTTGAGGTCCAATTTCATAAAAAATTACATATTTGAATTCGTGGGGGAATGGGTAACCGGGTTTTGGTTCGAACCTCGGGTTTTGACGACGCGGGCTCGGGGGCATTTTTGTAATTTTTGGGAAAAACTTGGGAAAATCATTTTTATGCATTCAAATTGATTCATATAGTGTTTATTAAAGTAATTGAACAATTTGTGATTAGATTCGAGCGAATTGGAGGTGGAACCCCGAGGTAAAGTGATAGTTGAGGATTAAGTGGATTTCAAGGCTTTGAGGTAAGTGTTTGGTTTAACCCTAGTTTGAGTGAATAGGAGCTGAGTCTTGTTGCTAATTGCTATGTGATAGAGTATGATGTATAGGCACGGTTACGAGTATCTATACATCGGTATCTAGCATGACCGTGAGTCTTTGTAGTGTGATTATCATGACTTGGTTGTGAACTCTGTGATCATTGGAGGATTTCTATATGTTGTGAATAACATGTAAACGGTAACATGATTACTTGATTCTCTGGAGCATTGGCTCAAAATAGTAGAGTGGGTTATAAGATAAGAAAAGTAAGAAAAAGAAAGCGCTGTTGATTATTCCCTTGCCGGGACGTTTGGTTGAACTTGTTGAATTCTTTCCCTTGCCGGGATTTTGCCAAGTATTTGCTTATTTTTATGTCTCTTAATTGTGACTTTTGTTTGGGAAGTCAGACTGTTAAATTATATTGAGGATCGGGTTGCGCGCCACAATAATGATATATGAGGATCGGGTTGCGCGCCGCAACAATGATATTGAGGATCGGGTTGCGCACCGCAATAATGATATTGAGGATAAGGTTGCGCACTGCAACAATGATATTGAGTATCGGGTTGCATGCCGCAACAATGATATATGAGGGTCGGGTTTCACTCCACAACAGTGATATTTGTGGAGCGGGTTGCATGCCGCTACAGTGGGATTTTGTGGAGCGGGTTGTACGCCGCAACAATTATTGATACCATGTGTTCGTATTGAGTATTGATTCCTTGTTCATTATGAATCTAGCTGCTTTAGTTTGTTACTTGAGATTACTGTTAATATTGTATCTCCCTATAGCATGTTTCCCCCTCCCATGTTGTTAATTGCCTTGTATTCGATCTCTGCTGTATAGTTATAACTGCACAGGTTTATGTGGTGTCCAGTCTAGCCTCGTCACTACTTCACTGGGGTTAGGATAGACACTTACCAGCACATGGGGTCGGTTGTGCTGATGCTACACTTCTGTGCATTTTGCACAAGTCCAGGTTTTGAGGAGCAGCAGCAGCATTAGTGCGGGAACAGGCTTTCATTTTTATGAGATGGAGGTAGCCTTGCAGGCGTTCGCAGGCCCGACGTCTCTTCTTTGTGTTCTCTTTTAGACTGTTGCCTCATTGTTTTCGAGATGGACAACTTATATATTTCTTTCAAACCATTGTATTTAGTATATTCTTAGTAGTTCGTGAGTACTGTGACAGCAAATCTTGGGTAGAGACTATTAATGACTGTTCCACATTATGATTCGTAATTATAAATCAGACTTCTGCTATTAATCTTGTTAAATTTTATGATCTATATTGATGCTGTAAACTGTTAAAGTAATTATCTAGTAATGAAAGGGAAAATAAGTTGGCTTGCCTAGCTACGGGCACACCATGAAGGCGAACAATCTCCCGAATGTAGATTTCAACTAACCTCTCAGAAGAATAAGAGACTGCCACAGGAATGAAATGTGCTGACTTGGTCAGCCTATCAACAATGACCCATATTGCGTCGAACTTCTTCCGAGTCCGCGAAAGCCCAGTAACGAAGTCTATAGTGATCCGCTCCCACTTCCACTCGGGAAGCTCAATCCTCTGAAATAAACCACAAGGACTTTGATGCTAATACTTAACCTGCTGATAATTCAAACACCGAGCCACATATGCAACGATATCCTTCTTCATTCTACACCACCAGTAATGCTGCTGCAAATCCTGATACATCTTCGCAGCGCCCGAATGAATAGAATACCGAGAGCTATGGGCTTCCTCTAAAATCAACTGCCGGTAATCAATACACATTCCTATTGTCCCATCCTTGTTTTTGACAAATAACACCGGCGCACCCCAAGGCGAAACACTGGAACTAATGAAACACTTCTCAAGCAAATCCTGCAACTGTTCCTTTAACTCTTTCAACTTCGACGGGGCCATACAATATGGTGGGATGGAAAATGGGCTGAGTGCCCGGAGCCAAATCAATGCAAAAGTCAATATCCCTGTCGGGTGGCATACCCAACAGGTCTGAAGGAAATACCTCAGGAAACTCCTAAACAATGAGCACAGAATCAATAGAAGGGACCTCAGCACTAGAATTGCGAACATAAGCCAAATAGCCAAACACCCCTTCTCAACCATATGCCGAGCCTTCACATACGAGATAACACTACGAGTAGAATGTCCTGGAGTACCTCTCCACTCTAAACGAGGCATACCCAGTAAAGCTAAGGTCACTGTCATGGCATGACAGTCCAAGATAGCATGGTAAGTTGATAACCAGTCCATCCCCAATATAATATTGAAGTCAATCATATCTAAAATAAATAAGTCTACACGAGTCTCAAGACCCCAATCACTACAATATAAGAACGATGGACTCGATCGATCACAATAGAGTCACCCACTGGTGTAGACACATAAATAGGAACACTCAATGAATCTCTAGGCATGATCGGGTACGGTGCAAAATAAGATGATACATACGAATACGTAGACCCTGGATCAAATAACACTGAAACATCTCTATCATAAACCAGAACCGTACCTATAATAACTGCATCTGAAGACTCAGCCTCACGCCTGGCCTAAAAAGCATAATAGGGGGGCTGGCCCTACCACCCCGAACCACATCTCTAGATCGGTCTGTTGCCGACTGGCCTCCATCTCTAGTGGTATGAGCTCCAGCTCTAGGACCTCTACCTCCACCTTTAGCACCTCTACCCCCACATCTCACTGGTTGGGCGGGTTGTGGAATACCTGGTGCCTGTACCATGGTACGAGAACTCTGATGCTGAGGGCCATTCGGGCGCGCGAGGGCAATACCTGGCAATGTGCCTCATATCACCACAAGTATAACAAGCTCTTGACTACTGGGGCTAACGACCTTGGAAACTCTGAAGCAGTGGTGCACTAATAGGAGTAGGTAGTGCACTGTAGGGCTGCTGATCGGAGTACTATATCTGGGGACCATGGCTACCTGAAGTACCGTGTGAAACCTGAAGAGCTGACTGAAAGGGCCTAGGAGGATGGCCCCTACCATATGAATCTCGTCCTCCAGACGAGGTACCACTGAATCTACCTGAATGACGGGGCCTCTTGTCTGCCCCATGACCGCCTCCCTATGATAATACCATCTTGATCCTTCGGGCCACATTGGCCGCCTCCTGGAAGGATATCTCGCTCCCAGTCTCTCTAGCCATCTGGAGACGAATCGGCTGAATGAGTCCATCAAAAAACAACCTCACTCTCTCCCTCTCAATGGGGAGTATACAAGGGCAGGGCGAGCCAAATCTATGAATCTAGTTTCGTACTGGGTGACAGTCATGGATCTCTGATAAAGACACTCGAACTGCCTCTAATAGTCCTCTCGCTGGTTAATGTGGAGAAACTTCTCTAGAAACAACACTGAAAACTGCTCCCAAGTCAAGGCTGGCGACCCGGCTGGTCTAGCTAAGCAATAATCCCTCCACCAAGTCTTGGTGGATCCAGACAAGAAAAAGGTAGCAAAGTCGACCCCATTGGTCTCAACAATCCCCATGTTCCGAAGAACCTCGTAGCAGCTGTATAAATAGTCTTGGGGATCCTCGGTAGATGCACCGCTGAATGTAGTAATGAAGAGCTTGGTAAACCTATCCAATCTCCATAAAGCATCAATAGACATGGCTATGCCATCGGGGCTATCACACCTCGCTGTACTGCTCCAACTGGCTAAGCCACTGGAGTCTGAATCTGAGGAGCTACCTGCTCTGGAGTGCGAGTAGCAACAGTCTGGGCTCCTCCTCCACCCTAAGAGACAACTGGTTCTCAGGAAGTTAACCGACCTAGGTGACACTGGTCTTTTTGCCCCACTAGACGGACTAGAGCATCCTGAAGGACTGGGGTGGCAATAAAACCCTCTAGACCTGAGCTGGGACCACCAGAACTGCTGGAACCTCATCATCGAAATCAACCTAAGGCTCCGCTATAGGTGCTGCTGCCCTGGGCTGAGCTCTGCCCTTGCCTCGGCCTCTAGCATAGCCTCAACCTCATTCTCTTCCCCTCATGGGAATTGCTGGGAGCTCGGAATATTGATCGGTAGATGAGGAAGCACGTGTTCTCGCCATCTGCAAAAAAATAGAGTAGAATTTCAATTAGCATTGAGAAACCAAACCACACGACAAAAAAGAACAAATGTGAAACTTTTCCTAACTTTGTAGCCTCTGGGGGATAAATACAGACGTCTCCGTACCGATCCCTTAGACTCTACTAAGCTTGTCTGTGAACTATGAGACCCATATAACCTAGTGCTCTGATACCAACTTGTCACGACCCGGATTTACCTCTCCCCGAGTCGTGATGGCGCCCACTAATGAGAGCTAGGAAAGGCAATACTTAACTATTTACGTCATTATCCAATTACTTCTTTAATTATAAAGCAAAAATCATGATAACATTGGAAATTTAATAATTAAGCGGAAGACAATGATAAAATAACTGAAATCTATGTCTATTACATAAACTTAAGCCTTAATCTCCCAAAACCTAGTGTCACAGTGTCACAGACGATCTAAGAATGCTAAATACAAAGTCTGAAAGTAAAGACACACTGTCTCGGAAACGAAGAGATAAAACAGGAATATAAAGAATAGAGGAGACGCCGGGCCTGCGTACGCCAGTAGGGCTACCTCGAAGCCTCAGTGGACTGAAGGATAACTCCTAATCTACTGCTGATGATCAAAAGCTGCTCCGAGATCTACACACAGTGCAGAGTGTAGTATCAGTACAACCGACCCCATTGCTGGTAAGTGTCTGTCCTAACCCCAGCGAGGTAGTGATGACGCTAGGACTAGAATCCAAATAAACATGTGCAGTTATATTCATATAAATCGGAAAATAAACAAGAATAAACATTTTAGATGGGAGGGGAACATGCTTCGGGGATAGTAGATAATACAGAACTTCAAGAGAATAATAATGGAAAATTAACAATTTAACTCTAACATGGATAAAGGAACTAAAAGTAGATTTCACTATCAGTACACATCTCGTTGCAGGCATGCAACCCGATCCCATTTCTCATATTTCCGTGTTAGGCGTACCACCCTCTCCCATTTCATCAAATCTCGTGGTAGGCATACCACCCGCTCCCTTTTCATCAATAACTTGTGGTAGGCGTACCACTCACTCTCATTTCATCAAATCTCGTGGTAGGCATACCACCCGCTCCCTTTTCATCAATAACTTGTGGTAGGTGTACCAACCGTTCCCATTTAAATCTAACACAATATCACAATAAAATCCTGGCAAGGGAAGAAAAGCAACATAGAAATTTCCCAGCAAGGGAACAACCAGCTATAACCAATCCTAGCTCAACTCCTACTTAGTTCATTTAATACCAATACTTAGGCATACTTAGGCAACTCCTACTTAGCTCAACTCCTACTTAGCTCAACTATATGTTCGATTCTTATGGTGTCAAGGCTAGATATTGAAAGAGCTTGGTCCAGACCCTGTTCGATTTCAGTTCATGGCTGTTCTTTGGCCAGTCATGGCTATTCGAGTCAGACTTTTGACTTCTTGCTTAGATCGATGGTTTTCAAGGACTTTCTCATCAGTTGGGTTTCTTCTGAAACCCTAACCTCTAAGGTTATTTCGATTTCTCTAAGATCTGTTTGCTCTGAACTTCTAAGCATTTTTTTTCTCGAAGCTTCTTTTAAAACTCTACTTTCAAAACCCCTTATCTTTTCCGATTAGGGTTCTTGTTAAGCTATTTCAAAAATTTTCTCTAATTTTTTGACATATTTTGCTGTGTTTCCTTATATCGTTCTTCTACTTGAGTTTGCATGTCAAAAGCCCTAATTTCTTATGGCTATTTATTAGACGAATGTTTGTTTGCCTGAGTTTCTATCCGATTTGTTTCTTTATCCTCTTTTAAAACTCTTCTATTATTGAAGATCCTATGGTTTTGGGTATGAGGCTGTTCATTTAAGTGCATGACTCGATTTAAAGTTCTTGATTTCAAAATCTCTTATTCCTTTTTGTGATTCTTCTGACTCTGGTTTTCTATCATATCTAAAATTCGATTATGCTTGAAACCCTAATTTTTAAAAGGGGATTTTCCTCACCTGCTACCCTGAGATCTTTGCATGACTTTGATACTCTATGTTTTCTTCACTACTTGACCCACTAGACTATCATGTTTCGAAGGTTGCTATCTACTGAATTTTGTACTACTATTGTATGCTATTTCCTTCTGCCAACAAGCTTGGCGTCGCATGTATAGTATTTATGCACCCTATTTATATGCTGAGTTTCCTTCTTTGTTTTACCTTCAACTTGTGACTGATTTTAAACTTTTCCTTTGTGAAATTCTGATTTCACTCGCCTGTTAAGGTTAATTGATTTTCTTTTCCTGTTTTGCCTTGCTGAATTCTTTCCAAAATTTTTGTATTTCTGGACCTAGACTCGATTGCTTACTTAATGTTTTTCTACTTCTTTTATGGCAACTGTTAGCCTCCCTATAAATTGATTTCTTTCCTTATTTTGAACCTATCACTACCCATTAAGCGAAGTGATACCTTAATTAAAGGGCAATCACTTGAATAATTGATTCTGCATCTTGATTGATTCCATGTTTGTAGCTTATTATCTCTCTCTTACTCGTTTTCAAAAACTATAAATACCCTATACTTCTTTTCTTTCAAAAACACACGAACACAAGGCATAAACACTTGAGTTAAAACACACATTACACTAAACCTCCCCCTCTTCTCTGCTACTACTATATTGCTGCCTTACCTAGCCGGCTGAAAGTCAAGGCTAGGCTGTGGGGAAACTTGCTTATTTTCTACATTTGCATTTCTTACTGGTATGTTCTAATTATGTTTTCTGCACCAACAACAACATGCTTATTTACTGATTCTTGCATTCTTGTCTGCCTACTATTTGTATTTAACCCAGTGCCATTATTTAGCATGCTGTAATTTCTCTTCTCCTATTCTGAATCAATGTATTATGACCTGTGAATCCTAAACCCCTATTCCAATGTGTTTAATACTTATGGTTGGTTTGGGGCATGACAACATTGGAAATTGCCGTGCATGACCCAAACTTGATCCTCCTAGGATCATAACCTCCATGTTTCTCTTATATGTTGGGTGTTCTGGTTGATTTACAGGTATGTCAACACTTTCTATTGCTGTGCATGCCTAAAGTTAACCCATGCCTAAGTGTATAGGCTCCTTGCAATGGATTCCCAATCCCCTGCCCCCCTTTGTGTGAAGTTATTGACTCTCTGAAATGTTAATGGTTGTCTCCCATCACCTTTTACCTCTCCTTTATTCTCTCAGCTCTTAAAACTCTTTTTCTACACTTTCATTATCTTCTTAGACTTAAGTTCTGCCCCCTCATGTAAGCCTTGCCTTGGGACCCATGAGCTCCCTCTGAACTTGGACACATGAGGGCTGACATTTCCACACTGCACTCATCTCTATTTTGGTTATGTAACTTGGGTATGAGCACTGCCTGGGGTTCTATTGAGGCCCTTAGGGAACTCTGACACACTCAAGTCTGAGAAAGGCTTTGGATAATGGCATTTTGAGGTGGTTTATTCCATAATTCAAAGAGGAAGTCAAGAATCAGGCTTCCTCTGGTTGTAAATTTTCTTTGTACTTCTCTGATGTAATTTAGTATTTCTAGTTTGTAATAATTTGTAATGAACATTTGAGGCTGGCTAGTGAAAAAGGGCTGGGTAATTATGCATGATCGAGGGTAGAAAACATGCCTATAGGACTGCTTTTTGTACATGTTCAATTCGCATCTAGAAACCATGTTTATAGGACTTACTTTAAATCTTGTTTGTTCAGCTTCACATCTAGATAACCTGCATATAGGAATTAGCTAAAATTCTACACATTTGTCACCGTTTGGATATCATGTTTTTAGGGCCCAATTGGTTATAACCCGGTAGCATGTTAAAATCAGTATAATGTATAGAAATCATGCTTGTAGGAATTCCCAAGTAAATAAACTGCCCGTACATTGTCTACTAGATATTATGCCTATAGGGTTTGACATTATTCATTTAGATACTATGTATACAAAGGTTTAAGATCATAAATTATGTCTATAAGGGTCTAAAATTAGTAATCCTAGATATCATGTTCATAGGAGTAAAAATCAACGATAGTGAATACTGTCATCTGCAGAAACTGAAACTAGTCTAATTTAAAATTCTTCCATTCTGAACCCCTTTTTAATAATCTAATTCCTTTATTTTAACGAGGTTTAGCAACATGCCCATAGGATTTCAAATAGTTCATTTTGAGTTATCACGGTTTCACCACCTTCTGAATTAAGTAGATATAATGCCTATAGGACCCCGTCTAAACACTTAGGCAAGCTTAGAGTAATAACTGTAAAATTGAATTCGCTTTTCTTAATTACTACAACCAGAAGGCAGGCCTGATTCGAACTTCTTATCTGAGTTATGTAATAAACAAATCTGCTTCAATAATCAAACTGCCCTCGTCTTTAGTATTTTTAATCAGACCTAAAAAGTATGTGCAAGTCATGCTAGTTATGTGCTTTTGTTCAAGGAGATGTATATGGGCCTTTATTTGTTTGTGTGTTTCCCTAACATGCAGTATGTGTTTTTGTATGTCGCCTTAGATTTTTATTCTTTGAAACCAATCAACCTAATATCCCTTCCCTTTAGGAATAGTAGTCCTAAGTGCCTTCTGGACTGATAGGAATAGGATCGGTAATAACATGCAATAGAGGTCAAGACCAATCCTCGCTTTAATACCTTCACGGGGTGGGAAGGGTAGATATGGATATGATGATGGGTGCGCTAATACCACGTGTATCCTCTCTTCTGAGGAGTGTCTTACCGGGTATTGCATTGATGTGATTCATATTAAATATAAACCTAGGACCCCCCTTTTCCTTTATTTGCAAACTCTTTTAAAGCACTTCTTTTAATTGTTCTTTTTTTTATGTGTTTAAATTTGAATCCCCTAATATTTGAGCCCATACTTGTCTATTTGCTAAATTCACAATAACTGTCTGGCTGGGAACCACACTAGTAGATCTTGAGGGGTGCATAACAACTTCCCCTTGGGATAACTTCAAGCCCTTACCCTATCTTTGGTTATTCATATGAAACTTAGAATTGAACCCCCATTGGTGTCCTAATGCACCTCAAATCATTAGGTGGAGACTCTTCAAAAATGCAAAACCCAGTTCCCAAAAGGAACGAGTTTTCCTATACCCAAATGTCATAAACCCGATTTCGCGAGAAAAAGGGGGCGCGACAACAATTACACCCTTATTCTTACCAGGGCAGCATTTCATCTCTTCTAAATACTACTAGTCTAAGACTCCTTTGAGTTCATTCAGGTTATACTGAGCTTTTTAAAACTTATAGCAACCATGATCTCTTCTTGTTTTCATGGGCTTAATCCCGAGGACTTATCCATTCTCATCACCTTCTCACTCTCCTTTTCTTATCCTTACTCCTGTCTTCATAAAGCCTTGTTGCTTTACCATACTTTAGCTTGCAATCTCCACATATACGTCTATACTACTCGCAACCTTCCTTTAACTTGCTTTCACCATAGATTTCCTTGTGTTATTCTGGAACATCAAGCGACACATCACATCATCCCTAACTCTTCTTTACTTTGTTGAGTAGATCTCTCGGTACTTTGAAACCATAGGTTGGAAGGTATGCCATTGATGATGTTGCTATCATTCCTGGATATTGAATCATAGTGCGTCTAGCCTTCTATATGAATTATGGACTATTCAAGATCTTCTGCACCTCAGTATCTCATACGTTGTTCACCTTTAGCTTACTTACATTAAAATATCACATCACATCTTCTATTTCTTTCATGAGCTCCCTTCCACATAGGTATAATTCACATCTACAACTTGAAGCTCTATTATAACACTTGTACCTCTGGTGTATACACAATCCGATGGAAGCTTCATACTAAATTTTAATGAGGCTGGTACTCTTCTAACTGAATTTATCGTAGAGCCGTTATAAAATATGGTTATTGTACTATCTATCTTGCAACTATGATATTAAGAGTGATCCTGTAATATTTTCAATCATGAGTTCTATAATTTTTTGGGTCCAATAATCAGACTACTGATTTACTTCGTTGATGTAACTCTTTATTTTCTTCTTCCTTCTGATCAATCTTTCGGCTTAAGCTATCTTCAAATCTGCAGCTCATGGTATTAGTTATTACTTTAGCCTTTAATGGGTGCTCTGGAATATCTATGATACAATCCTTTAACAACCAAATACTTTGTCTATGACCTGGGCTCAATTCTTTCTTTTAACTTATACCGGAATATTCTACGAGTGTATATGATGCATGTATAAAACTCCAAACTCTTAAGTGCATCCATAACGTAACTAACTCTGGATCATTGATCGAATAATTCCTTTCATTCCATTTTAGCTTTTTTCATATGTAAGCAATTGCTTTTTCTGGTCTTTTTGCCCCATTTTGCGTACATACTTAGTTTATCTGAGTACTCACGCATGCCAAAGTTTATGTGCAACTCACATGGTCTTGAATATTACTTTTGGTTTTACACCCGGTCATTAGCCATGGTAGGTTCAACTTTCTTTTGGAATGCATACAATTTTGTAGATAAACTGTTGTTACACAACCCTTTCCTCTTTAGATCATTGTGCTTTAGTTGAAGCCTTCTTCCTTATTTCCTCAACTAGTCTTTTATTGTGGTACTTAGGGAGAATCTTATGACTCTTGCAAAGCTGTGAGCTTATTACGGACCTTTTGATGTCCTTCCTTTCCTATAATTATTCGTAGTTACTTATATCCACGCCCTTTTGCTTGTATAAAGTTGTCTCTGAATTAGTATTTTGACTATCTTCCCAACGTCACTCTCTTTTATTCCTTTAACATTCATACAATACATTTAACTACCCCCACTCCTATTTGAATAGATCTCCAGTATTATAATGACATCACTGCAAGGCCGAATTTTCCATGCTGGGGTTCACTTTATTTATCTTGCATGATCTGCTAATTTGTCTATAACCTCTTGTCTAGTCACGAGTAGGTTCTTCCTGAATCAACTAATAACTAATCATTGGCCCCTACTCATATCCATATTCCGCATAATATTTCTTGGGTTATTTCCTTTGTCTTACTAGCTCCTTATTTATCAAAAACACCCCGGGTAGGAACCCTTACTTCCTTTTCTTGGTGTCGTGCTTACATAATGTTCTGGAATGATAGCATATCTGCAAAACATTTGAATAAGTACAATCTCATCCCTTTCTCTTTTTATATCGCATTCTTTCTTCATCATTCCATAGTTACTAGATCCACTTAATTCTGACTTAATGCCACACCAGTCCATATTCCCCCCCTTTAGGAGAGTACTAAGAGTTGGAGCTACGATGACCTGCCTATAGATGTTTTACATTTTCATATTTGGCATCTTTTCACATCATCGATAACTTTACTCGCCATGCAGCATCCTTCTGTACCAAGAATAACAAAATTCCTTACTCATGATGGTGACACTTAGTGTAACTGGCACATACATTCCCTTAAGCTTAACATTTCTCCCATTGCTTGCCTTAGGTAAGCGTCTTCCTGAATGACCATTCTATATATTTCTCATGAATTTTCTTCTATTGTCCATATTATCGCCGAAACACGATCTGAAATTCTCATGATGCTGACTGTTATCAAATCACTAAGTCCCTAATTCATGTTTAGTTTATCTTGTTCACCGGTCCATATTGATTTCCATTAATCTGGGGTCTAACTTTTCCTTATGTTAATTTTGTTGAAATGAGGATGTGACTGAAATGGCCTATACTCTTTTATTGTCTTAAGTCCCATCACCTTTCATCTCTTTCTTCATTTGACTATAGATTCTATAATACTCTACCGTTTTTATCCATGAATCACATCTCACTCATAATTCTTTCTTATCTCTCTTCTCATTACTCTTCCAATATTTCTGCCTGTCCTTTCTTGTGAAAACTTCAACACGATATTCTTTTTCTTTTAGCTCTCCTTGATTCATTCATCGACTTTTCGGGTTGCTCAACCTCCTCGCTCTACTTAGGACGAGAGTCATTCTAAGGTAATATTTATCCCTTCCAGGATTTCAGTGCCTATATTCATAGTGCTCATATCTAACTATACTATTTTAGAGTGCAACATCTGGGTATCTTACGAGGAGATGTATTAGCACATTTGCAATATTATTCGGAAAAGTCAACTAACGCAAACAATTCCTCCATCATTTTGGTTTACTCTAACCCAACCGGATCCTGATATCCCGTCTTCCTCTTATACTGCTTCTGTTAGCTCCCATGGTGCATAATTAAGATGGGTCTAACTAATTGTACATACCTCTGTTACAATTGAAGGTATCTCAGAATACTTATATTTCTCTGCTTGAATTGTAAATACTGTTAATCTTCATTAACTGGGTACTTCATACCTTTCTTCACCTTGCTTCTTTTACTTGTTGAAACTTGTGTCTACCTTCCGATTCTCTTATTCCTTTTTTCCGTAAGAGTGGATAGGAATTCTTTCTTTAGGTATCCTTATCAAGAAGTTTACACATCTTAGTATACACATGATTTGTTGAATACTTCATATTTATCCATCATAAGCATGATGCAAAAATTGAGTTCCTCCGACTCAACTATTCCACAACTATATCTCTTACCAATCGTCTTTCTAGACGTAGGTATCATCGTATTATG
Source organism: Nicotiana glauca (assembly GCA_026770625.1). Classification (NCBI taxonomy): domain Eukaryota; kingdom Viridiplantae; phylum Streptophyta; class Magnoliopsida; order Solanales; family Solanaceae; genus Nicotiana; species Nicotiana glauca. Next base: position 33,328 of record MU666711.1, read on the forward strand.
AATAAGATAGAGTTAGAAAATTGAGTTCTATGACATAATCTAGAGTAAGAATAAAGAGTGATAGTCCTAAATGCACTGTAGCCTACTTCTTATAAGTGTGGTGCACGACATACCCATAAACAAGACTCTACTAGACACGGCTTGTAGACTCCGTAGGACAGAACTGCTTTGGTACCACTTTTGTCATGACCCAAACCGATGGGCCGTGACGCGCACCTGGTACCTTACTCAATCGATTACCAACATAATGTATCTTTCATATCATTCTATCATAGGTAAATGAAGTAGAGTAAAACATGAGTTGATACAAACTTATACATATGCAGTACAGGTCAATAAGGCTGACATGATTTTGTATATAGTCGAAACATAAGCCGGCAAGGCCATACAAGCATCCGTATACATGACATCTATCTACAACCATCTAAGAGTACACACTTAACATAAAGGTTGGGACAGGGCCCCTCTATACCAAATAATATGCGTCCAAATCATACTGACCAAACAAGAAACTCCGGAGAAAATGGAGCGCACTAACATCTTCTGCTAAGCTGATAGCCTACTTGGAGGACTCTCGACCTGTATATCGGAACCCGCGGGCATGAAACGCAGCGTTCCCAGGCAAAAGGGACGTCAGTATGAATAATGTACCGAGTATATAAGGCACATAAATGATTACATAAAAGATGCGGAAGAAATAGAGAGTAAATGACTCAACCTGTAAGTCTGGATAACTTTGTAAATCATGAAATACTTATAGTATTATGCATATGTGTATGAATTTTATGTCGTGCATAGGTACATATGTTCATAACATCATCAAGCCTCTGAGGGCATCCCATAATATCATCTCTGCAACTCTGGGTAAATCATCAACGTATACCAACTGATCAGGTGGTGGCACGTATATAATGCCATAAAATTTCTCATATCCCATATACATACATATATATACATACATACATACATATACATACATACATATATATATATATATACATACATACATACATACATATATATATATATACATATATATATATATATATATATATATATATACACACACACACACACACACACACACACACATATACATACATACATATATATGCGTATAGAACACCATTCGGTCATGGGTCAATGTACATGAATGCAATACATGAGAAGTACATCAATAAAATCTCTTGGAGTGTCATAAGACCATTATGCCTTTGAATAATATCATGAAGTAAAGTTTTTCAACTTACGTATTTATCTGAGACTCATGAACATGATAGATTAATATGACACATGGAGAATCAAGAACATAAGCATCTCTAGCATTTCTATGAATAGAGTCATTTATGGAAATTGCGCATTTGCTTGTCTTGTTTGTGTCGTATCGATCATGCCAAAATAAAGAAGGGATAACCTTAACATACGTGAGTAGATTCTCTTGAAAATTCATCTAACACACGTTAATTCCGATAAAACATGTAACTGCAAGATCGAAATAGGGAACAATCCGTATGAAATGCTCAAAGCAACAACGTTGCTATTGTAATATCATCTTTTGTTGAAACTCTTACTCAAGAGATTTAGGATTTACATTATTCAATGGAAGGATTACTGAAAACTCTTCTTAATAGAATGGAAATGACGTTACAAGAAAATGATTTTTTTTTTTGAAATTTTGCTTAAGAGACTAGAAAATATTGCTTGATTATGACTATTATATTTAATATTTGGGTGGGCCCTACATTCCAATATTGGTGTCACTTTTCTTGGTTAAATTGTGACACCTATCAACCTTATTTAATTAGTCATTAGGTTGTCTTTAAAGGGATGTCACGTTTAGAGATGTAACATTTATCCAAATATTTGGATTAATTATCCACTAATCACTTGATTAACTAGTTAATCTCTCATTAACCAATAATTAACCAATTGCTCACATAATTAAGAATTATCTCAAATCACTTAAAATAACACCCATTTTTATTATACCTTTTACACCTTACTATCATGGTCATGTAGCACCATGTTTGGCATTAATTCATAAATATCGGGTATTTACATTCGGCCCGTATTTTATCCCAACATGCCAAACTTGGACAAAAATTCATTTTCTTTGACTTGCTTCCCCTCTCACCTTCACGAATTTACCCATCACTTTTTTGAAATAGTATAATTTTTATAATTTCCAAATAATCTTTTCCTTGGACTGATGTCAATTGCCTTACGACAAATTTAACATACAATACTACATGGTAAAAAATTATCGTAATTTAATACTGTAAATCGTAACATAATCGTAATGTAATAATGCAAGGCGTAACATTGTCATAATATAATACTGCAAGTCGTAACATAATTGTAATTTAATACTGCAGGACGTAATACATCGTAATATAATATTACGGGATGTAATACTATTATGGCATAGAAGACTGGGACATGCCAGTCTATCTCAACTCAGCAAGTTGGCAGCAAAAGACTTGGTCCTTGGACTACTAAAAGTTGGGTTCACATCTAACAAAATATGTGATGCTGGTGTTAGAGGCAAGCATTTAAAATCTTTTAAATCTAAGAAAGTTGTTAGTACTTCAAAACCCCCAGAACGTCTTCACATGGACCTATATGAATGTATACGGTAAAATCGGAGGGTCCAATCTTCTGTCGTTACAATGGCTAGTGAGCACATCTCGATAGCTTGAGGCTATGGTCAAGGTTGAACGCCAAAGGGCTATCGGCGCTCAAGGCAATACAACTTAACGGTTTTGATGGGGAGTTCCCAAGGTGCGTAAATAGGGCTGACAAAGCCTAGTGGACTAGTCCAACAACGAATCAAGAACTTAAATGGATGTACCAGCCCATATTTTTTCAATTAATGCACTCTTACTATATTGGGATTCCTTATCATATATAAAGGGGATCCTTATAATTTTGTAGACACCCTGATGCTCAACTAAATACACTAGAACATTCTCTCTACTCTCTAACATATTCTCTTGATTTCATTACTTCATTTATTGCTTATATTCATTATGTTCTATTTATTGTTCTTCATTTATTGCTTATCATTGATCATAAAGAGCCAACATCATAGATCTCATAACTGTTATCTCCCTCTCGACTGCCCCGAATCATCTATCCAGCTCAACCTCGAGGCCCTATAAACGGCAGCTCAAGACCCTCGATCCCCAACTGTTTGGTTTGATTATCATACTGCCTTTAAACTATAGTTCTGATTTCTAGTCCTTTATTTGGCATCCATTACTTTACAACTAGCATAAAAATATATCATGTATTTTTAGAACCTAATAATCAAGTTTAATTGTTATTATCATTTTTACGCTAAACAGTTTGGCTCCCATAGTGGGGCTAAAAATAATAGTGATTATTTTTTTGTTGGTTTTGCTACAGAACGCATGTCATCTTTCATGCTTTTTCTTGTCCAAGATCTTCGATTTCAGGTCAAATGTCTAATTCAGTAAAAGGAGGTGAAAACAACAATCTTGAGGAGCACGGAGAGAATGGTGTGAACATTCCAGGTGTTGGTGTACCACCACGAAACCCTAGGAATGCGCTAGAACCGATTCCCATGGACACGGTCTCGCGCGATGCCCAACACGTCAATATAAGCTCCCACACCAACAGGAGTGCACACCAATGAGAGCAACAAGAAGTCCAAAAAACCCTAGCTCGGGAGGAATGTGAGGTTAGCCTTATTTTTGAAATGTTACATGCACAACCGTTTGCGATAACCCCACTACAAAGCCACAAGAAAACTCCCAGTACGATAGCACCGGGAATAGCTTCCCCAGCCGAGCAAGTACCGAAAAGATCAAGCGACAACAGGTAGGCAACCGAACCCACCCTCATAAAGATGCTCGAGGACCTCATAAAGAGGATCGAGTAGGGAGAGAAGAAGATAGAAGCCAACAATAAGAAGGTAGAGACCTCAAACTCTAGGTTCGACCAAATTTCGGGCGCACCCCCGGTCCTGAAGGGTATAGATTAGAAGAAGTTTGTACTAAAGCCATTCCCGCAAGAAGCTGCTCCGAAACCCATTACAAAGAAGTTCGTAATGCCCGATCTTCCAAAGTATAAAGGAACCTCGGACCCCAACGAGCATGTCACTTCCTACACTTGTAACGACCTAAGAGACGATGAGATCGAGTCATTCCTGCTAAAGAAGTTCGGGGAACCACTCTCTATAGGGGCCATGATGTGGTATCACAACCTATCTCCTAACTTTATAGACTCATTTGCCATATTGGCAGATTCTTTCATAAAGGCACATGCCAGGGCCATCAAGGTGGACACAAGGAAAACGAACGTCTTTAAAATCAAGCAAAGGGAGAATAAGATGTTGTGAGATTTCGTATCTTGCTTTCAAATGGAACAAATGGAAATACCGTCAGTCTCTTACGACTAGGCAGTGCAGGCCTTCACTCAAGGTCTGAATAAACGAAGCTCGGTGGCTTCGAAGAAGCTATAACAGAATCTGGTTAAATATCATGCCGTGACCTGGTCGGACGTTCACAACTGATATCAATCAAAAATAAGGGTCGAGGATGACCAACTAGAAGCCCCCTTACGATCGGTATATCCCAGAAGGCTTTCAGCAAAAGAGCCAAAGCCAAACAATGAAAGGTATCAACCATCACTGAAGATAGAAGAAACCCCTCGAGGCGCAACATTCCCCGCAATGATGGAAGGATGGACCGAGGCCAGAATCCTCGGGGACTTATGAGTAGAGCCAGGTTAAATAGGTACACAAGGCCATCAGAGGCACCTCGCTTGTCAGAATACAAGTTCAACGTTGATGTATCAGACATCATGTTCGCCATCAGTATGGCCAAGGCCTGTACAATCAGACCTTTCACAAAGAAATCATAACTTAGTGTGTGAATTTCACAACACGCACAACCACAGGTCCGAGGATTGCCACTAATTCCGAGAAGAAGTATCTCAACTACTCAGCAAACGTCACCTCTAAGAATTTCTTAACGACCCGGCTAAAAATCAGTTCTGGGAAAGTGAGGTGACCAAGAAGAACGAAACAAATGAGCCATAACATGTCATCCACATGATCTTAGGAGGCATCGATGCCCCAAAGGAGCCCATGATTAGAAGGAAAAAAATATCCATCACCAGAGAAAAGTGAACTTGGGGTTACGTACTTGAGGATTCTCTCACATTTAGCGATGAGGACATCGAGACCTTGTCTCAGTCTCACAATGACGCAATGGTAATCTCTTTCCTTGTAAATACATTTCAAATTAAACGTGTACTTGTGGATCCATGTAGCTCGTCCAACATTATCAGGTCGAGGGTGGTAGAGCAGCTCGGACTACTTGACCAAATTGTGCCCGCCTCTCGAGTCCTCAGTGGATTCAACATGGTGAGTAAAACAACAAAAGGGGAAATCACTCTTCTAGTCAATGTGGCCGGCACAATCCAAAATGGCAAATTCCAAGTCATCGAAGGAGACATGAGGTACAACGTCTTGCTTAGGAGGCCGTGGATACACTGCATGAGAGCAATACCATCCACCCTCCATCAAATGATGAAATTCCTAACAAAGGATGGAATTAAAACTATCTATGGGGAATAACATGCGGCAAGAGAATTGTTCGCAGTGCACGATATGACGCTGCACTAGTACCTCGACTCTCGAAGGAACCAAATAGTAAAATAGTTATAATAGACTACGTCTTCAGCTAAGACCAACCGAATAAAGAAGAGGACAGTACCGCGTCCTCACAATAAGCGATTGAAACATATCAGGGCTCAAAACACTGCCAGCACTAAGCTATGACAGTCTCTTTCTTCCTTTTAGTCAACCTCAAATATTGGGGGGCATCCCCCCGGGAGATCGCCTCTTCGGAGAAGCCTAGATATGCTGAACAGGGTCTCGATAGGAAGATAATGTACCGGGCCAAATGGTCAACCGAGCCGTGTCCGCATAGAATGATCGAGCCCTTAACAACAAAGACATGTATGCTTGTACCAAGTAATCAAATAACACTTCCCAAAGCATTTTGCATTTCAAAGAAGCTAGATATTATTCGCAAAAATAGCTCCTCGGACAAAAATGCCCGCACACTCAGGTACTGGCGTCAGCAATTCAAAACTTGAATGACCTCCGGGTCGGAGCTCCAAACTCATAAGCCCTCAACGAGGCAACATCCAAGTCATAAAATGGCTCCAAAGCCAAAAGCTTCCCAAACACTCGGGGACTGGCATCAAAATCTCAAAATTCACATGGCCTTCGGGTCGGAAACTCCCAAATCGTAAGCCCTCAATGACGTAATACCAAGTTTACAAGTAATGGCTCCCGAGCCAAGGAACCCTTGGTGACTCGGGGTCTATTGCCAATCACCACTTATTAAAAACCCAAGGCCATAAGACCTCAAGCAGGAAAACTCGGTCTCGTAAGACCTATAAAAGGCAACAACAATTTTTATAAGACCTCAAGCAAGGCATGAACCAAACTTGTACCAAGTGACAATATCTGTAAGACCTGAAGCAAGGCATGAACCATACTTGTACAAAGTATCCAAAACTGTAAGACCTCAAAGGCATGTAAAACTTGTAAGACCTTACTAAAGGCATAAACCGGATCTCAAAGTTAAGGCTATATATCGAACTTGTAAGACCCTTAAAAAGGCATAACCTTAATATAGACGCCGAAACTACTTCACTCGGGATTGAAAGGCTCCAGCCAAACACAAATGGCTAGGTCACAAGGCTATACCAGCCAAACTAACCCGACTTGGGGACGCCCAACCATCGCTAAAAAATCACATGCCTTCAATTACTTTGAATATACTTTGAAAATAACCGGTTAAACAGGCTACCCTTGACATAGGAAAAAGAGCTTCGACCATGTCAACTCCAAATTATAGGCTTTGAGATACTCTACCACCGAGCCAAACCTCCCGAGGTGCTCAATCATCTCCATATAACGACTCATAATTGAGGTTTTTATCAAATCGTTGAAGAGTCAGGCAAACACAATCTCAAAAATCCTTAACGAGGGAAAAATAAAGCCTATATTAGAGGTCACATCGATCCAAAGCGTAAGAGCCATTATCGCCAGCCCATATAAAAGGTCACATCGACCCAAAGTGTAAGAGCCACTATCGCTAGCCCGCACAAAAGGTCATACCGAACCAACGTGTAAGAGCCTAAGGGCCAACTTGAAATTCAAAAACTTGAGGGTTGAATGGGCTCGAGCCGATACCCAACTCGGAGACTGAACCCAAAACAATTGACCAAACATGCCTAAGAGCACAAGCATAAGAGCTCAAATAACGGCTTATACTAAAATGTCACATCGACTGAGCGCGTAGGAGCCTACGGGCCAGCCTAATGAGCCCCAGGGATATACTATGAATTTAAGGATTCCTTTCACCTCAAAGACCAGTTCATCTGGCTAAAATTAAAGCAAAAAGAAATGCAGGAGGAATAAAACAATGAGGTTTCCTTTTATACATGTACGCGAGAAAACACAAGATCTATTTACAACGTACTTCGAAAGTACTATATACAAAATTAGAAAAGAAAATACACGTCCCCTTTAGGGACTATGGCCCGTCGGCCTACCCCTACTATCCTCGACATCAAACAGAAGTGACTTAGCACCATGTTCGTCCGCCTTCGCCCACTTCACCTCTTCCGACAGGTCAAAGCCCCTAGCATGAATCTCCTCGAGGGTTTCCCTTCGAGATTTACACCGAGCATATTCCTTGATCTTTCCGTCACAGTCGAGAGTCTTTCTCAGCTTAGATTGTGCATCGACAACATCCTTCAAATAGACCGCCATTTTCAGGTCAGCCTTGGTTCGACTTTTTATCGCTTCATCTCGATCATCTACAACCTCGACCTTTATCTTCAAATGCTTAGAATCGAGCTTCTTAATCATATCTAGTTGAACCGATCTATTATTGCGAGCTAAAAAAAGTTGAACCTCAAAGGCAAAGGATTTAGCTAGAGCACCCTTCCCCGCTGAAGCCTGAACGTCCGCCTGAGCCTTTAACTCATCATACTCGCGCTTGGCTCGGCCAACTCCATTTCGAAGGTGAACCAGGTCCTCTGTCTTTTTATGTAAATGAAATAAACTAAACATTAGCCGCAAGATATAGAAGAAGTAACACATACCCAGAACAAAAATAAACTTCCTCCTTCAGGTAGCTCTCATAATTAAAGCCCCTACTCGCGTCACACCATAAAAGTGCCAACTCGACTTCACTTTCATCACATAGGAGCCTAAGGGATTTCTCCCCATCTATAGCTTTCTGCAGTCTGGCCTCACGGCGAAGCAGCTTGGACTTAAGCTTGTCAAAGGTCTGCAAAAGAAAACTCAATGAGAAAGGGAAGGCGCGAAACTCAAAAGGCCTATGCCAAAACTCACCGCAGAGTGAAGCCGCTGGGCTTCCTTGAAGGTTGAGTGCACATGTGCTAGTCTAGCTCCCTCAGCTTTGAAAGAGGCAACCCCGATCGGGTCACGGTCGCTCGGTGTATACGATCCTGGGTTTTGGCTATCCGTTGAAGTACTTTCGAGGGAAGCAGCGGGGGAGAAACACCTTTCCAAAAGCAAAATCATGGGCACAACAAACTCAGTCAATACTCCCTCTTTGAGCCCTCGGTCCGAGTTTGCCTTGCTTTGAGCACCGTCACCCTGCAAAGGCATTTATTCTTATTATTACCATTCTTTAGCCGAGAAGCTGGCAGTCCTTCTCCCTCTCCAAGAGGGTACGACCTCACCTCAAAAGACTTCCCGATGCCTACAATAATAGGGTTAGCACCCAGAAACAATAAGTGCCCTTCCAAATGAAAAAGGGAGGGAATGAATCACACAGCACGTACCGTGATGTTTTTCTTCCCATTTGCCCTTAGACAAAGCTCGCCACTTATGCTCATCATACGTTGAGTGGGTTGCCAACTCCTAAGCCCAATCCAGTAGATCAGGGACCCCGTACGACATCCATGAAATTACCGCAGAAGAGGAAAGGAAGGAAAATTTATGGAACATATCTTCGCCATAATTAAAAAACTACAAAGGCACTAGTATACCACTTATGTGTAAAATTTCATTCCGCAAGGAATGGCATAAAATCCAAGAGGATAATATCAACAGTCCATACTCGGATGAATAGGCTTATCCACTCTCGATCTCTGTCTTCTTCATCATCAACAATGAAAGGCGTGGTCGACCCGCATCGTAAGGTTAGCAGACCTCGATGGTGAAAAGGCCGGTACAACCTGATAAGATGACTGAGCGTGAATTCAAGCCCTGCTTTCTCTGTAAATAACCTCATCATTAGTACTATGCACCTAAATGACGGGTGAATCTGCACCAAGGTAACCTGATACTTCCAACAGAAGTCAAGCACAACCTTATCAAAGGGGACCAGTGTAAAAGGATACATGTACACATTCAAAATCCCCTCGACAGGCTCTGTGATGCTCTCTTCCAAGGAAGGTATCAACAGTACTACCTTTTCCCCTATCCACAGTCTTTCCTCACCAATTCAAGGTGTCCCTCTCCTATCAAAGAAGTAAACTTAAGGGTATGCTCCCGTTGACCATCGGTCGACCTTTCTGACGAGAAGTCACCTTTCAAAGTAGAATGCTCCAAGGCAAGTCGACCTGGCATCAGCGGCACTCCACCAACAAGGAAAAAACCAGAGTGGAACACTCTCCTCCTTGCTAAACTGATCGTGACGTAGCAGTTATGACTATGGTAAAACTCGAGAATTGGAAAAGGAATTTGGGCAAGAGGATCAATACTGAAATGATGGAGGACCTAATGCAGGAAAAGAGGATAACTGCTCAGAATGGATGAATCTTCAAAAGGGAGAAGACGACCCTATATATGGAAAAAGCGGCAACGATCCACTTGCTTCAAAGACTGATTAAAAATACTAGCCAAAACTTTAATCACTTTGGAAAGATGTGCCCCTGGGATTGCCTCGGTCATTTCATAACTGTGTCATACACTTGATGCCATAGTATGATGTTTTGGGTCGGACACCCCCACATCGACCAAGCCTCGAGATGGTACCCGATCTCGAGGACCTCCATCAAAAGGAAGATAGGCTCCAAAAAGCTTTTCCCATCATTGCTAGTCCCGAAATGGTACCCGATATTGAGGACCTCTACCAAAAATAAGACAGGCTCCAAAAAGCCATTAATATCACTACAAGTCCTGAGATGGTACCTGATCTCGTGGACCTTCACCAAAATAAGATAGGCCCAGAAAGCCATTGCTATCATTGTAAGTCTCGAGATAGTACCCGATATCGAGGACCTCCACCAAAAGAAGATATTCCCTAGAAAGCCATTGCCATCATTGTAAGTCCCGAGATGGTACCTGATCTCGAGGACCTCCACCAAAAAAATATAGGCTCCACAAAGCCATTTCCACCATTTCAAGTCTCGAGATGGTAACCCATCTCGAGGACCTCTCTCATGAAGAAATTAAGCTCTAAAATGAGCCAATCATATATTAGCTTAAACTAGGGGTAGCATCCTACTTCGAGAATTTCAGCTATTGCGAGTACGGATCGTCTACCCGATTCTCTGAGCCTCGAACTACCTAAGCTTGAGTTAACTCCTGCTTAAAAGCTACCGATAAAGCCTTAGGGCTATCTTTCATCTTCAGATCAAGCTATCTCTATTCTCAGACACCCAAGCAAACTCCCTTCGAGGGGTGTCACGAGATTTAAAAGATCTAAGTTTCATTATAAATGTTCTAAGCCTTACTCTTATTCAACTCGGAGTCAGGGCTCCCGACGATCCAAGTTTATCGATCAAACCCGGGCTTGGTCTAAGGGACGGAAAAAGATTCAACAGGGAATCAGGTTAATTGGTTAAGAGCCGGAGAAATACTTGCACCCAGGCTCAATATATGCACTGATCAGTGGAGTCACGCATTCAGATTTTTTCACAAACAAAGATACAAGGAAATATAAGATAAATCAGAAACAGATTAAAGAGACATCTTTGTATTTATAAGCACATGATTACAAAATCCCACGGAGGGTCTTCACATATGATTGAAAAAGCCCACGAGGGGTCCTTACACAGAAGAAAAGAAACAAAAAGGTACATATATAATAAAATCCTAGAGCCTAGCCTGTTCTCGAGGGTGCATCCTCGACAGCAGTGTCTTCGAGCATCATCTCCTTGGGGGTCCATCTCGATCTACCAGAATGACATCTTAAAGGGAGAAGATGAATAAGAGGAAACTGATGCAGAAGAAATAGAAAAAGACGAAGAAAAATCCATATCCCACCAAAGAGCAAAACCTTTTATCAGGACGAGGAAACCACGACCCGATAGAAGATTTGGCAAGTGCCAGCCTTACCTACACGACCACTTTGAGTCCACTTCTTGGAACATTGTGCCATGAAAGTTAGCCGGCGGTAGTGGCACTTCAACCCATGGAAAGAAAAAGGGATGAAGTGCCATACCAGGCCAGAGTAGGGAGGTGAGCAGCGGTGTATAGTCCAAACGCCTTCCTAAGCAGCTGTGTAGAATCCATATATCTTCTTGAGTCTGAAAAAATCGACCCCCTATCTCATCGCCTCGAGGCAACGACAACAGCAGTAACAACAACAACAGCAATGACAAGACAATGTAATCTCTCTCGGCAAGGGAAAGCCCTATAAAAAGGCCATGGCGTGGCCGATAAGAACGCCACCATATATCCTTAAGGCCATGGGCCGGGTGAGGATGAAGAGAAGAAATGGGGGAAAGGTTATTGGATGAAACTTGAACGGAAAGTTGGTTCCAGGAGGCTCTATTTGTAGAGGGTGACAGTGTAATCGACAATGCCATCAATGCCTTTGAAAGATGTATCGGCAGGCGCAATCAATGCATTTTTGGAAACTAAATCTGCAATGATATTATCACTTTGGAGAATGGGAATCGGTAGTACATTGAATGACGCTGATAAGATGAGTCAATGGGATGCCTCAGTTATCGCAAAGGCTTACATCATAAGTATGACATCATCATAGGAAGTTCGAAGAGATGGGTATCAAAGTCATTTCTCATCATTCCACTCTAAGAAATGTGGGGACTATCTATATACGGTAAAATTTGAGGGTCCAATCTTTCATCATTACAATGGCTTGTGAGAACAACTCGAGAGGTCTAGGATATGGTCGAGGTCGACCACTGACGGGATATCGGCGCTCAACCTTGAGGCAATACAACTTAGTGGTTATGATGGGGAGTTCCTAAGGCACGTAAATAGGGCTGACAAAGCCTAGTGGACTAGTACAAAAGTGAATCAAAACATTAAATGGCTGTACCAACCCATATGTTTGCAATTAATGCACTTGTACTATGTTGGGATTTCCTCTCATATATAAAGAGGATCCTTGTCATTTTGTAGACACCTTGATGCTCAATACTAAATACACTAGAACATTCTCTTGATTTCATTACTTAACTTATTGCTTATATTTATTGTGTTCTATTTATTATTCTTCATTTATTGCTTATAATTGATCATAAAGAGCCATCATCATATCTCTCATAACTATTATCTCCCTTTCGACTGCCCTGAATCGGCCATCCATCTCAACCTCGAGGCATTATAAATGGTAGCTCGAGACCTTCGATCTCAAGCTCTTTGGTTCGATTATCATACTGCCTCTAAGCTATACTTCTGATTTCTAATCCTTTACTTATAATCCATTTCTTTACAACTAGCATAAAAATAGATCATGTATTTTTAGAACCTCATAATCAAATTTAATTCTTCTTACCATTTTCACGGTAAAAAATGAACCAATGAGAGTGAAGAGCATGGGAGGCAAGAAATATCTTTTTTCAGTTTTTATGACTTCTCTAGGTACACATAGAGATCTAAGGATGAAATTTTTGAAGTTTTCTGTGTGTTTGTCAGAATAATTCAATAGAAACTGGGAAGTGTTGTTTCAAGTATAAGAACAGACCACGAAAATGAGTGTGAAAACTCTAAATTCCTTGAGTTCGGTAGCACTCATGGCATTGATCACAACTTCTCTGCACCCAAAAGTCCAAGTTAAAATGGTGCTGTGGAAAGAAAGAATAGATCTCTAGAAGACATAGGCAGGACCATGGTAATTTCTAGTAGACTACCTAAGAGCTTTTGGGCTGAGGTAGTCAAGACAAATTGTTACTTGTTAAACAGATGTAGAGTCACACCCATTCTTAAGAAAACTCCCTATGAGTTACTTCGAGGAAGAAATCCCAACATCACTCACGTAAGATCTTTTGGATGCAAATATTTTGTGCACAATGATGGCAGAAAAACTCCAGGTAAGTTTGATGACATAGGTGATGAGGGAGTTTCCATGGTCTTCTCACCACATAGTAAATCTTACAAAATATTTAGTAAAATAACTATGCGTGTTGAAGAAAATATTCATGTTATTTTTGATGAATCTAACAACATGGTTGAGAAAGGCTTGCAGGATGAAGACTATGATATGAGGCTCACTAACGAAGGAACTTTTAGATAACCTAAAAAACAATCTGAAGGGTGATCTGGGAACCCTGAGGGAATCCTAAGGGAGATGAGAGAGATCATGAAGAATAGGAACAATAGAGAACTACACTGACTGATACTCAGACAGGTGAAGCTGAAATTACTGACCCTGGTCCTTTGGGTCACTCCCTACCTGAACCATCTCCGGATAGGGAAGTTAGGCCATGGAAATATCAAAGCTCACATCCCCTTGAGAACATCATCTCTGATCTTAATGCTGGAGTGAAAACTAGGTCATATCTGAGAAACCTATGTATACCACAACATTCCTCTCACAGGTTGAGCCTAAACTCATAAAGGAAGCCCTAAAGGACCCTGATTGTATTATAGCCATACAAAAGAAGCTAACAAGTTTGATAGAAGCAAGGTCTGACACCTGGTGAAAAAATCCAAGAACATAACTATCATAGGCACTAGATGGGTGTTCACAAACAAACAGGATAAGCAAGGAAATATCACAAGGAACAAGGCCAGATTGGTGGTTCAGGGGTAATATCAAGAAGAACAAATTGACTATGATGAGACATTTGCTCCTTTAGTTAGAATGGAAGCTATAAGAATGCTAATTGCTTTTTTTGCTATCAGATGGATATGAAGAGTGCATTCTTGTATGGTTACCTCAAGGAGGAGTTGTTTGTTAAATAGACAGTATTAGGAGTGAAGAGTTCCTTGACTATGTGTTCAAGTTAGACACGATATTTCCTAGACTAAAACAGGCTCCAAGAGTATGGTATGAGAGGCTTTAAAAATTTATCTTAACCAATAACTTTTTTAATAGGAAAGGTGGACAACACATTGTTTCTGAGGAACAAAGGAAAAAAAATCTTCTGATTGTGCAAGTATGTATGGATGATATTGTATTTGGGGCTACTAATGAAGCGATTTTCAAGGAATTTGCTAAAATGATGGGGAATGAGTTTGAAATAAGCATAATGGGTGAATCAAATTTCTTTTTCGGGTAGCAAATTAAGAAAACACCTGCTAGAACTATGATCCATCATTAAAAGTACATTAAAGAACTGTTGAAAAACTTTAACACGGACTCTAATAAGTAAATTGATACTCCCATTGAAATTGTAACCAAGATGGATCTTGATGAAGAAGGAAAAAATGCGCAACAAAAGCTGTATAGAGGAATTATTGGATCACTGTTTTATGTCATAGTAAGCAGGCCTGATCTTGTGTTCAGTGTGGGATTATGTGCAAGATTTCTAGTAAATCCCAAAGAGTCTCATCTAAAGATTGTCAAAAGAATCTAAAGTCTGTCAAAAGAATACTCAGATGTCTTAAAGGGATTCCTGATTTGTGTCGATGGTATCCTGGATGAAACAACATTGATCTAGTTGGTTATGCTGATGTAGAATATGTAGGGTTTCATGTTGATAACAAAAGCATTTCCAGAACATCACATTTTCTTGGTTATTTCCTGATGTCTTAGGGAATATAGAAGCAAAACTCATTGACTACATCGACAACTGAAGCAGAATATATGGCAGCAACATCTTGCGTGCTCAATTGCTATGGAGAAGACAACAACTAAGGGACTATGGTGTGTTTGTTGATTGTATTCCTACTTTCTATGACAATACGATTTCCATAACTATTGCAAAAAAATCCTTGTTAGCATAAGAGAACCAATCACCTCGATATCAGGCATCACTTTCTCAGAGATAATGTTGAAAATGAAACTATCTCAATCAATTTTTGTAAAAATGAAGATCAAATTACTGGCATTTTCACTAGGACACTGAATAGGGACCACTTTGAAAGAAACATGCCAGAACTGAGACCAGTTAACACATACAGCTAGATTGAACCCTAATGATTGGCTAGAAAAGAATTCATTAGATGTAGATCGATGTGTATAAAATGCTTGATTCAGTCTCATACTTGTCATAAGCACATACACTCGTCTAGAAATTGCAGCTGATGACTATGTATTATACTAACCTACTGTGCTGAAGCCTTACTGCAGAAATAATTAAGAAGTTGCTAAGGAGTTGGTTCTTGGACTCAGGTACGTGCCATCTTGTCTTATAATAATTGAAACTTAATAACTAAAATTACTAATACTTCTAGACTCTCAAATCCAATTGCATTACTCGTAGTTGTTCTCAAAGTCAAGGATCAAGGGGGAATCCTAGAGCAATTAGAGTCTAATTACTTCTAAAAGTACGGCAGTCAAAAGTGACCGTTATTAGAGTCCCATTAGAACTCAAATTCATTACATTCTCTTTTCCTGTCAAACTAGGAATACCCTCTTTAAAATCCTCTCATTATACATCTCTCAGACCTCACTATTCCTCTCAAACCCTAAGCAAGAACCAAAGAAAAATATCTCATTCTCTAATTACCATGACAAAGTCAAGCCAAACTCCCTCGAAGGAAAAATCATCATCTAATACCAAAGCAAAACCCAAAAATTATGAAGCCCACCTAGTAAAGTGCAGAACCAACTAGTGAATCTGTACCAGCACCAGTTGTATCTCCACCCATACCTTCTACTGAATCTAAATTGTTGTCTCCTGCTACTATTTCACCTACAATTTCTACCTCTTCCTAACTTTTATCCCCAAGATCAAGGCTAATTCAAGAAAATCAGGTTAGAGTGGTAATGTGGTGAGTCGTGCAACTGCTAAGGGGAACCAAAAGTTATGGAAGTTTTGGCTCAGGGGGATCTACGTCTAATACAACTAATCAGGTAACATTACCTCCATCAAAACTTGATGTTCTTGTTTCTGCTATTATTGTTGCCCTGTTGAAAATTCTTGCACCTATCAGTGATAGACAACATGCAGAGGATACTACTATAGAAATAGAGGTTGTAACTTAGGAGAAAATTGTGAACACCATTGATAATATACTTGTGCTTGAGGGGAAAGGGAGAACAAATCAGAGAATAAAGGGGCTTCTAATGGTACTTCTTATAGTGGGATTGAGGATGAGGATAATGAGGAAGTCATGTGGATAGAGGAGAGTCCACCGGTCATGAGGAACACTAGGTTCAAGAAGTGGCTCATAGTATTGATGAGAAGAAGAGTGAGAATAAGGGGGAATCGGGGGAGGAAAAAGAGAGTGCGGTAGAAGAACAACTAGGTGAACAAGTGGAATATTATGCATAAGAAGAAAAAGGAACTGAGGGAGAAGGTGACTTTGAGATTGAGGGTGATGAAGATGAAAAGAAAAGTGAAAGTGAGGGTATTGAACATAAGAGTGAAGAGGAAAATACTAGTGGGGAATCTGAAGGCTCGATGTCTATTGGGAACATAGTCATGTCCCCTTTAGAAGATGTTTGTAGAGAGGAAAGGATTGAAAAATCTAGGCCTTCGTTAACTTCTTTTACTGGAGATAAGGAGGTTGATAGTGATGAGGATGATTTTCCCTTATTTGAAGTAGAGGAAAAGGGAAAGAAGGCCCATGTGAGTTCTACAAAACTAGTTTCCCAAGCAATAAAGGAAGTGGATCATCCTACTAGTACACCTCTTACTTGGAGCAAGGAAAGCTATTAATGAACAAATGATTAAGAAATCCAGGGGTTTCAAGAAAACAAGAAAGAAAACTCCTGTTGATATACCTGTTGTAAAGTTTTATAAAGAGGCGGTCCTTCTTTGTAGACCAAGAAACCACCAGTGAAAAAGACTGTTGTTAAACTCAGCAGGGCATCTGCTAACTCTAAGAAGGAGAACAAAGAAAATAAGAAGAGAGCTATACTTTTTGTGATTGAAAGGCTAGCTGAATTCAAGGATAGAAAAGTATTGAATGGGAAGATACTTGCAAATACAGATGAGAAGGGTATGGCCCAGCTAGTTGAAAAGCTTGATATACAGGGATGGAGACATATCTTTGTTAATCCTTTCCCCCCTGTGTGCCTTCTGTAGTTGAGTTTTCTGCAAACTTCCAATTTCTTGGCAATGTGGTAAAGAGTTCTATAGGAGAATTTGATATGGAGTTTGATGTTGACGAGCTTGGCTGCTACTGAACATTCCTTCCCTAGGATTTGAAAACTATCTGAAGAAGAAATGGCATACTATATATAATGATGTGGACACAGACATTGTAGTACATGGAAATTTTCCTAAAAGTTTGAGCTGGATGCTCCCAGAAGGTGTAAAAGACTGACATGACTCTTTTTCACAAACTGCGATTTCACTTTGTGAACTCCTGCATTCTACAGAGATATAAGAGGAGGCATTGGCGACCCTTCTTGACATTGATATTATTGAACAACTCGATACAGGTAGCGCCATAAACCTTCCGAGCCTGATGATTCAGCATATGGTAAGGGCTGCAGACACCTCCAAGCCTAAGTATTCTATGCCTTATGTATTCATGATAACTGAGCTATTTAACAAGCTTAACATTGCGTGCCCTGAGCTGAAGTTTGGAAATCACAATGACATTATGGATGATATTACACTCGAGCAGTCTGATTTTGAGGAGATCAAGGCTAGAGGGCCAACATGTTCTGCGATTTCACTTGGTAGCAGCAAGGCAATTGAGCTCTATAAAAGGTTGGAATTGGCTCTAGAGGAGAATGGTAAGCTTAGAGAAGATAATGATGAGTTGATAAAGGAAAGAAGGAATCTTAAGGAGGAGCTCAGATAAGATAGAGAGATCCATGCCCAACAGATTGCTACTCTTGTGAAAGCCTTGACCCTCTCTTCTTCTCAACCCTGATCCTAGTCCTTTACCCCTTGTCTCCAATCTGTTTTGTTAACCTAGTGGTGCATTTTTTTTGTGTTATTCTAGTTCATAGTAGGTTGTAGGATGTTTCTGTTTATTTTGTTCTAATATTTTAGTTCAACACACCAGGCTTAATTTGGCAGTACTTAATGAACTCTCTTATGTTGTTTACCTTCTTCTCACATATTTTTTTTATCATTAGCATAGTCTATTTATCTTAATATTTCTTGTGCTTGTATTGTAGCCTCAATGGTCAGGATGCATTAACTGAGCTTGGATTATCTAAAAGATTTTTTTTATTTATGATGCCAAAAGGGGGAAGATACAATTGAGGGGTGCAGTTGGGGGTTCTTGATATACTGGGGGTTGGGGGGATCAATCTACTTTCTCTTATATGGGTTACTGATAAGTGGTGATTTTACCACTCATTCTAGCCTCTTTTTCATAGCTTTTGTGTCCTTTTAATTATAAAATGAGGTTGTTTATGGTGGTTATTGTTAGATTTTCAGGTAAATGATACTACAAAGTGGTTTGAATTGAATTTAAGTGGAATTGAGCAAAAAGAAGGTGAAACCATGCAAAAACCTCCAGTGAATTCTGCTTCTGCGGAAGAAGGGCCGCAGAAGCGACTTCCGCTTATGCGATTGAACAACCGCTTCTGCGGATTGAGTTGAATGGGCAAAAACCGCTTATGCGGTTAAAATTCAGCTTTTTTGGAAGTGCATAAGCGCCTTATTTTCCGCTTCTGCGATCACTGGCACTATTGAGGAACTCCGCTTATACATTCAAATTTCCGCCTTTGCAGAACCGCATCTGCGGTTACTTTTCCGCAGATGCGAAAGCAGTGCATCAGGCCTGGGGTAAAATGGATATTTCATAATTTCTCACCCCAAATTAGTTTTATACTTGTCCTAGCAGATCTTTTGAGGAATCTTTGGCTTATTTTCAGTCCTCATAGACTAGAGAGAACATTTTATTGAAGTTAGGGTTTTTGCACACACACTTGGGTCTTGAAGATTGAAGCTTGGGGTTAAGATTTTCTTACCCATTTATGTTTATTTTTTTATTTCCTTGCTTTGTATTGAATATTTAAGTGCGTAGTATTTATTTCCAACACTTGAACCTTGTTTATGGAAATATTCATATTTAAAGTGTGGATTAAATACCTTGTTGTGCTTATGTATTGAATGATTTTTATATATTTATGAAGTGAGTTATTGTTACTTTAATTATTCTTGTTCTTTAATGTTTCCAAAGGGATTAGCTAACCCTAGGACTCGCCCATTAACTCCGAATTGATTTTGGAAAAAATAGTTTGGGGTTGGGAAAGATTAATTAACAAGAACTTGAGGTGTTAACCCTCATTTTATAGATTCTACCTAGGGATAGGATTGAAATACTTGTAGCCTTCTGGGTGTGCTTAATCTTCTAATTATGATTAGGAATAATTCAATTAGGCAGTCTTGTTAGTTTTCGGAAGAAGCTAATTAAGAATTATTATCCGTGGCTAATTAACATAAACTTGCTCATATTTGTAAAATCATGAAATACATTGGATCGTTACTTGAGTGTAATTCCCAATGCATTCATACTTGTAGCCATTGATCATTTCACTTGCTTTCTAGGTTAGTTTACATTTCCACAATTAGATATAAAAACGTCTTCTAGCCAAAATTCTTATTGTTTGGCATTGCGCAACTAGCGATAATTTTCTTACATTCTTAATCGCCTACACATTGTTCTCTGTGGGATTCGACCCCGACTCATAGTTGGGTAAATTATATTGCATGCGACTGTGTCTATTGCTTTTTAGCAGTGGATTTGGACGTCATCAAAATTGGCGCTGTTGCCGGGGAACAATTTGGCATAATTTAGGTTGTTTGAGAAGTAAGCGAAAGTGCTTTGGTCCAAACTTGTGAATATTTGTGTAATTAATTTTTCTTACCTTGGGTCTATTTTTATTGTTTGTTTCTTGTTTATTTTCTTAATCTTGAAAAATGGCATCATATAATGATAATTGGTCGGATGGTAGTTGTTCATACTTTGATGACCCGTGTCCTTATTGTGGAGGACCACACTCGTGGCAAAATTGTTTGAATTCTCCCGGCAGTGGATTGTGCGCACAATCTCAATCCCATGAGTGGAGTATTTGTGATAAGTGTGGTTTCCAAAATGGTCATTTGGATGATTGTGCTTATTTGTTATTCCCTTCCCCAAGCCCCTACTATGATGATTCTACTTGTCTTAATGAGAATTATAGGGCTATGGAAGAAGTTGAGCATGGCCAAAATGGAGAGTTCAAGCTTATGTTGGAGTGTTTACTTGACAAAGGCAGCAAGGAGCAAAATGCCTTGGAGGAGCTTTTGGAGAATAGTCTCCAAAATGACTTGGCGCTTGAAAGATTGCACTCACAAATGGATGAAATGATCAAAGCCTCAAGGGCTCAAAAAGCCTCGGAAGTGAATGATAGCCAAGGACCTTCCTTGGAGATTGAAAATGAAAATCCTTCTTTGGCACTTGATCAAAACCAAGAAGAACTCTCAAATGCTCGAAATGAGAGAATGATGCTCATGTTGGAGACCATTCTTGAAAATGAGGAGAAGCACAACTTTGCACTCGAGGACTTGAAACAAAGTTTGGCACACAATAATGAACACATCCGCACTTTGGAAGATCAAATGGAAATATTGGTTGAGGCTCACTATGCCCACCAACTTGAGAGTGTGGAAGAAAGCCAAGAAGAGTCCAATTCCGAAGAAGAAAGTGAGCTTTACTTCGAGGATTCAAGAATTGAACATCCGCCAACCGACTCCATGAGTGTTAATGATGCCGAGAAAAATATGAAATTAGAGTCAAACGGTATAAATGCAAATGTGGTTGAGATTGACTCTAGTCCGGGGGAAGAAGAGGATGTCAAAATAGAAAAATTTCAAAGTGAAGGTTTGAAGTCACATTCCAAACATTTTTCAATGTTGGAATTGTGTGGTGATACGGGAGTTGAACTACATGAATCAATGGAGGATTGCGAGGAGGAAAAACTCATACCATTCATTTTACAGTTTGAGGAAACAAGAAAACAAAATGACATTCCTCACTTGAGAGCCAAGAAGTGCAAAATAAAGAATTTAAGGCTTGGCTCGATCATCAACTTATCACCCCCCATCGCTCGTGGTCACAAGCTTGATGCCAAGCTAGGTGCCCAGTTCATATCATCCAAGTGGCGAGAAAAGTGGTAACGTTGTTTTGTGTCGTGCCACGACGTTAAATGCGGCTCTTGGTGGGAGGCAACCCATCGTTTTTCAAACATTTTGGTCGTTTTTGAAATTTTCTTTTTTAGAATAGCTTAGAATATTATTTTTGACTAATCTGCCAAATTTTAGATTTTTTAGAGTTGATTTAAATAGGTCGGAGTGGTCCGGAGAGTCAAAACCAGTAGCTGCAGAAAACTATCCAACAATCCTCTGTTGAAACTGCTTCTGCGGTTTCTAGACCGCATCTGCGGTCCCGCAGAAGCGGAAAAGTAAAATGCAAAAGTGACTGCCATCGCAGAAGCATTCTTGACACCGCTTATGCGGCACCGCTGAAGCGGGTAACTTTTCACAAAAGCGGAAATTGGACAGGTTTTAATTGATACAAAATTTTTTAATGGTTCAGTTGCTCAAAAACAAAACCTCACTGCTTCCCCCTGCCCTAACTCCCCAAAAACGAAAAAATTCTTCAAAAAAATCCAAGAAGCTTGCTTTTAATTTCTCTCTTGCACAAACTCAGGTATTATCTTCTAAACTCTCTTCTCATTGCTCATCTCTCACCTCACATTCTCTATTTTGCTCAATTGCAACATAATATTTTTTCTTGTTTAAGTTTTATTTTCTGTTTCTTCTTGTTTGGTTTTGAATTCTTGTTGTTAGCTTTAGGATGTGAGGAATTGGTTGAGTGTAGTAATGTGTGTGCTGATTATATTGGACAAAAATTGTGGGAAGTCTTGAGTACCCCATTTTGTGAAGAAGGTTTCATTCTAACTCGCTCGCAAAGTGCTCGACACAATGGTTGAGTGAAAGTCTTGTGCGAAGCCGCACAAATTTAGTCTCATTTGAATCATGTTCTATTATAGTGCATTAATTTTTAGTTTTGATGCCAAAATTGGGTTGAAAGTGAAAAAGAAAAATAACCGGGCAGTGCAATATCACTGAAGAAGAACGTAAAACCGCAGAAGAGGACTTCTCTCCGCAAAAGCAAAACCGCTTCTGTGGTAGAAAATTCGCAGAAGCAAAAATGAAAATTCAAAAAAATCCCAGAACAGCAAAAGCGACTTGAGAAGCGCAAAAGCGGAGCCGCTTCTGCAGCTCTTATTCCGCAAAAGCGGAAACTATCCAGAATTTCCAAAACAGTATGTTTGCAATAAGGCTTCCCAGACCCATTCCACCTAATTTTTTGGCTCAATTGCAATGTTTTAAATTGCTTAACATGATTCTATTGTCCGACTAATTTTGTGTTGATTCTTTGTAGGTGTTTCAATTTGAAAATGGACCCAAACCCAAGCGGATCACACCATGAAATTCAAGAAGACATTGATGAGCCCTTTGATGATTCACACTTTATGTCTGCTGCATGTGAGCGTCGATATCTGGATGACCTCGTCAGGAGGAGGGTCATTCTTGAAAAGGGGATACATGAAGATAAATTGGCCGAAAAGCTTCCGGACTTCTATGCTCGGCTCAACTCATCAGGATGGTCTTGCTTCATCACCACTCTTTGCAAAGCCAATGAGGAGTGGGTTTGTGAGTTTTATGTCAACCTCAGGCACGCAGATTTTGATAGCCCACAAATCGTCATCATAGGTAAAGCAGTGAGGTTTGGGATTGAGCAAATCAATGACACTCTCGGTATTCCCAACTTTCCGGTGGAGCAGGTACAAGCAAAAGATAATTGTGAAAATGGAGCATGGCTTGTCTCCAAACTCTTCCCGCTGCACTTGAGAGAAAAATAGGGAAACAAGAGGAAAGGGCTCAAATCTACCAACTTCACTACTGAGGCAAAGAGGTGGCTATACATCCTGTGCAATAGGGTCTCTCCGTGCAGAAATGTTACAGACGCCTCCTACACTCGAGCATTGATTATTGCATGCCTATTGGATGACATTCCTGTGAATGTAGGATACTACATTCTGCGAGAGATGAGATAGTACTTAAGAGACAAGGATGCAGGCATGATGTTCCCCTCCCTGATCACACAGCTGTGCACCAGATCAGCGATTGACGTCCGTAGCACCGATCGGTGGCTACTAGTGGACAAACCTTTTCATCCTTTGAGAGCGACAGGAGAGGGAAGTGTGGTCAAAAGCAAAAAGAGAAAAGTCACCACCACCACTGCTGCTTCAGAGTCTTCACAGGCAGCTGCACAGGGACCATTCGGGATACTAAACTCCGAGCTTGCATCTATTCGGGAGTTAGTATCATAGCTTCCGAGTGGGCCCTCATCCTCCCAGCCTGGACCTTCATACTTCTCTAGGGACGACATGCAAAGTTACTTGGATGCACAGAAGAGTCAGAAAGAACATATTGAGAAGATGGCTGCATCCGTGACTAGATTGGAGGGAGCCTATGGCACTTTGGCCAAGGCCCATACCACCCTTCAAGAAGACTTTGAGAAGGAGAAGAAGAAGAACAAGAAGAAGGGCAAACTCATGATCAGAATGTGGAGAGTAATCAAGGCCATCTTCAAATGGGGAAACCCAGACAAGAAGATACCTGTAGCGGCATGAGATGACAACGAGGAGTATTCCTTCATGTCTAGTGACGTTGGTGGCGATGATGACGATGACGATGATGATGACGATGATGATGAGGAGACCGAGGATGATGGAGCCACGAGCAAGCTCAGCACTGATCAGCCATCCTCCCACAGTCTGCTAGTCTGATGCAGACCTCAGGGAGACCCTCAAACTTTTTGTGCTTTATATTCAATATTGTGCAGTGAGGACACTGCAATGTTTTAGTTGGGGTGGCTCTTGTACTGTATTCATGTTTTGAGATTATGTGCCCTTGCCGGGCTTATGTTTATGTTATGGATACTGTATGCCCTTGCCGGGCTTGGTTTGATTAGTCATGTTTGTGTTTTTATTTTGCTTTCGTAATTTATTTTTCTTCTTATTTTTTTTCTTCTTATTAGCTTATATTTTTTCTTTTTAGTAGTATTAGCTTCTTTTATTTTAGTATCCTTTATAGTAATTTTCTTTTCTTTTATTTTCATTTCCTTAAATAAAATTTCCTTGGCTTTTTTTCATGCTACGGTTCTTTCCCAAGGAACAATTTTGAAGTGAACCGGGTGACTTTTCCTGATGATGGATAGACTGACAACTTTCTTAAGGGAACTAGTCTTGTTTTGCTAGGATGAGGCTTTTGGATTATTTGGTATTAATAAAATTAGTCTCTTGTATGTAAATGGTAAATTAAGAATGCCCCTCCGAAATAATTCTTGTGATAAATTTTTGGCTCTTTTAGTGACTCTTTTGCCCACTAGTTTGAATATTGCTCTAGATGCCATTATAAAAAGTAAAAAAAATGAAATTGATCTGTCTTGATTAATTCATGTGCCATGTGTATTAGTGTTTGTTGAAATAAATCTTGTGTTTACTTCTATCATCTAGAACTTGCCCTGTTGGTCTTTCGATGCTAATGATAGTATGTTTGGTTGAAGGAATGTTCTTAGGCATTCTTTGTTTTATTTACGAAAACCTCTTTAGCCTTTCAAGCCTACCCTTGCTTAAATAATATCACTAGTACCCTATTTGAGCCTTAAAACCTTTTTCTTTGGCCAACTCATTACAAACCTTTGATCTTCTTGAAAAATAATTCCCTCTTTTGAACCCGTCCCTCCTTGAACATTATGAATGAGGCTAAAAGCCTAAGTTGGGGGCGTGGTGCTAAAGTAAAAATTGGTGAGGTTGCACATTGAGTGTAGGATCTTATGTCTCTAAGTGTTCGTATTAACTCAATCAAGCTCCAAAAAAAATGTGTATAAAAAATAAAAAATAAAATGAGAATTGTTTGTATATATATATTATGGAGCCTTGAACAAAATCAAAGAGGTATGTAATGTGATTCTATATTGGGAACTAGTTGCCAATGAGGCTATGTGAGTCGAAGAGAATAAAAGTGCAAAAAGAATGAAACTTGTGAGTAGTGTTCAAGGAGGGTGAAGTCACTTGTACCCAAATGTTTATCCAACCCTTCCCTAAACCTACATTACAAGCTTAAAAAGTCCTTGTGGGACCTCTAACCGGACACTCTTGAATAAGCGATGAATTAAAATAAGGGCAAGCTTATGGTATGAAATGTTGTAGCACTTGAAGTTCTTTCTGAGAGTGAGTGTATTTATAAAATGTCCCTTTTTGTTATCCTTGTAAATATTGTGATTTTGGGACTTTCTTTCTTGTGAGGGCACATGAATTAAGAAAGATTGGTGAAATTGAGTAAAGTGAGCATTTGTAGTGAACTAGTGCTTTTGAGTCACTTCTTGAGGCTTATGTTGATCACTTGATTATTTTTGAACTCTCTTTTACATTCTTGAAGTAGTTTTTCTTTATGAGGGAGTCATTCGGGAATGATGTGCATACTTGAGCCTAATTGTTAGTACCAACCAAATCCATTAGTATGGTGTTTAAATTGGAGAATATGATATGTAAATAATAGCAATACCACTTGTATTGTAAATGGTGAATCCTCATTGAAGTTTTGGTTTTGATTTGCTTGAGGACAATAAAAAACTTTAAGTTGGGGGTGTTGATGAGTGGTGATTTTACCACTCATTCTAGCCACTTTTCCGTAGCTTTTATGTCCTTTTAATTATAAAATGAGGTTGTTTATGGTGGTTATTGTTAGATTTTTAGGTAAATGATGCTACGAAGTAGTTTGAATTGAATTGAAGTGGAATTGAGAAAAAAGAAGGTGAAACCATGCAAAAATCTCCAGTGAATTCCGCTTCTGCGGAAGAAAGGCCGCAGAAGCGACTTCCGCTTATGCGATTGAACAACCGCTTCTGCGGATTGAGTTGAATGGGCAGAAACCGCTTATGCGGTTAAAATTCCGCTTTTGCGGAAGCGCATAAGCGCCTTATTTTCCGCTTCTGCGGTCACTAGCACTATTGAGGAACTCCGCTTATGCGTTCAAATTTCCGCCTTTGCGGAACTGCATCTGCGGTTACTTTTCCGCAGATGCGAAAGCAGTGCATCAGGCTTGGGGAAAAATGGACATTTCATAATTTCTCACCCCAAATCAGTTTTATACTTGTCCAAGCAGATCTTTTGAGGAATCTTTGGCTTATTTTCAGTCCTCATAGACTAGAGAGAACATTTTATTGAAGTTAGGGTTTTTGCACACACACTTGGGTCTTGAAGATTGAAGCTTAGGGTTAAGATTTTCTTACCCATTTATATTTATTTCTTCATTTCCTTGCTTTGTATTGAATATTTAAGTGTGTAGTATTTATTTCCAACACTTGAACCTTGTTTTTGGAAGTATTCATATTTAAAGTGTGGATTAAATACCTTGTTGTGCTTATTTATTGAATGATTTTTATATATGTATGAAGTCCTCGAACACAAGTGAGTTATTGTTAATATGATAGATGTTGGTGGTGATAAGTAACAATAACTCACTTCATCCTTCTCGGGTAAAGAGGGGCAGCTGTTGATACCAAATTTTTCTCTAGGTATTTTTTATACTTAAATACTTTCAAAATAGCATGTCTATGCATATATGAGCATGCCCGAGAGTTTTGGTATTTTTTCCTAATTTTTAAGATTTTAAAATTAGTTTATTGTCTATTTTAGCTGTAAAAAATCCAGTAATTGCTCCCAAAATTATCATTTTCTGTGAATAATTTATTTCCATTCTCATATTTATACCAAAATATAATTAAAGTGATTTTTGCATAATTTTACAAGTTTTTTGGGTATTTTTAAGGCTAAATTGCATATAATTGCAATTACAACCTATTTTGCGATTAATAGCATTTTACAATTATACAATCCTTTTCAGTATTTTTAGATTAATAGTTATATATTATTAATTTGTTCAGTGTTTTTAATTTGTTTTTAAAATTATTTTAACTATTTTTATAAAAATGAAAAAGGAATAATTGGCTATTTAACACATAGCCATTATTATTCAAATTTAGCCTCAATTTAATCCCATCCCATCAGATTTAATTTAACCCAAGACCCAACCAAGCTCGCCCCATCCCAACTCTAAACTAACCCTGCCCAACTTCAAACTAATCTGAGCCGTTGATCAAATAAGATCAACGGCCCTGATCCCTTTTCCTTAATTAAACACTCACCTACCCCCGGACCTCTCACTTTTCGAGACCGGTCTCTCTCTCTCTCTCTATCTATCCGTCTCTTCCTCTCCTCCTTCTCTCTAGAACCTTCTAGTTCCTCTTCTCCGATGGCCTTTACTATCTCTCCGGCCACCTCAAGCCTCGTCTCTTTAAACCACCAGTCGTCTTGAAGCCTTACCTCATCGGTTCCTTTCATTACTGAGACTTTGTGGGTCTTCACCATGCAAGACAGTCACCAAAGCTTTGCCTCGGTTTGTTTTCAGCCTTTCTCCGATGGATTTTTGTTCGATGGTGTTGTAAACACTATTGTTCCTAAGTTTCATAGCTAGGTTTCTCTCACTTCTCTCTCTGGTTTCTTATGAAACCCTAATATTGACCGAAACCTCTTAAATCTCTATATTTTTTTAATGATTTTCAACTCATACCTTTATGTTTTGCACTATTCTCTTCTCGATCTTTACGATTATTTATGTTTTAAACGTTTTGTTCCCTTTTGAATCTAGGGTTTCTGAACCCCTTTTTGAAAATACTTTATCTTTCGATTTTGTGTACTAAGTCATGATTCTCAATACTATTTCTAAACATTTTGCTTAAGTCCGATAAAACCTTAGCTTTAGGGTTTATATTTGTATTATTGTCGTTTTTTCTTGTTTGTGTGTTCTTTTGGATTCTTCTCTGAGTTCCGTGCTCTTTGCTTTAATTTTGTCGCTAGTGTTTCATTCCCCTACCCTTCTGTGTTCTTTGCTTAAGGTTTCTCTGATTGTTTACATGGTGATTTTATATTGATTCATACAAGCTCCCTTTAAGAATGTGATACTTGCCTTAACAATTGTGATTTTCCGTATTTTCCTTATAATTTGGTACTAATTTTGAATTTCTTCCTTAATTTATGGGATACCTTTCTCATTTAATACCGATATCCTAGGTTCTCAATCTCGTTCATTATCTTTTTGAGACTATTTTCCAGAATTAAGGTAGTATTCTACCCTATATGTGTGCACAAATATGTTGATTAATTTGTACGACATATTTCCCTAATTAAGTATCATGTACCTAGTCTTTATTGTATACCTTATGCTATTTTATTTCCTTATGTGTTCATACTATGCTTTATGATTTCTTTCCTTTTAAACAACTGCTTCTTACCATTTGACTTAGATTCGTTAATTAAAGGGGAGTCCTTATACTGATTTGATTATGATTGATACCCAGTTCCTTAAATATGGATTGCTACCTTATTTGTTTACTTGTCTTCAGTACTATAAGTACCCCCCGTTCTCTTTTGCATGGCACTCACCAACACATTGCATATCACAAACACACACAACAATACACATTGCTATCTCTCTCTCTCTCTCTCTCTCTCTCTCTCTCTCTCTCTTATGCTACTTCACTTTTGCTCAATTGTTGCTCCCTGCTCCTGACTATTATTAGCCGGCTGAAAAGCCAAGGCTAATATTGTGCTCATATTTGGCTCTTGCATTCTGCTGTGCTCTCTTGTTACTGGTATGTCCTGATTAGATTCAAAGTTCCAAACCAATATGGTTATTATTACTTCAGTGTGTTATATTCCTAATTGTTTTCTACCTATGCTTCTACTGTACGACATGTAATTGACCCCCTTGATTGCCTGTCGACATTTGCATGCTCATGACCACTGTTTTCTCATAATCTTGCCCGTTATGACTATGTTCTGTTAGTACTAACTATTATGCCTAAATTAGACCATTTCTAGGTCCTTTAAAACTCTTTGATTTTGTGTACTCATGCTTACTGAGTTTGCATAAGTCTCTGTATCTCTTGGTGATAATTATGTGATCTATTTGTCCGGTTTGCCCATTATCCTTGTGTGCAACTCTACAATTTTTGAAAACTCTTTAAACTACAAATTCTCCTCTCTTTCCTGCACTTCACACTACTCTTAGAAGTTAGGTTCTACACCCTTCGTGTGAGCATTACCTTGAGTACACCTGAGTGCTCACTGAACTTTGACACACAAGGATGTTAATTCCACACTGCACATGTCCAACATTCTGGTAAGTGTTTGGGTGATGGTATTGTCCAGTGACCCAATGGGTGCCCTAGGGAGCTTTTCCGCACCCTGACAATGTCAAGGCTGTGAAACATGAAAGGAGTGAGGTTGGAAGAATGGGCCTGATTGAAGGCTCCCTATAGAATAACTTTTTATTTTATTCTTTAGTACTGTAATCCGGCTATCATTAGTTTGTAATAATTTGTAAACGAATGATTGGGTTTGAATAGTGAATATGGGAAGGGGGGGTTATGCATGCCTAGTTTGAGTAATGGGTAGAAAACATGCGTTTACGACTTTATTTACTTATTTGCGCAATAGATAACCTGTATAGGACATGCATCTCATACATTAGAGATCCTGCTCTAGGTTCTTTATTTTCAGCTTGCTATTATATTTATTTCGTAACCAAGATCAGTTAATAATAAGCAAATAACTATTATAATGGCTACTGCTGCATTCTCATAATCATTAGCATTTAGAAATCATGTTTTAGGAACTCCTATGTGCATTAGACATCCTATTGTTTAGAGTTTTACAGTTTTCTGAGTTGCAATCATTAAACGCCTCTTAGCATGCTTAATCTTATAATACAAGTATGGTTAACTGTTTGTTTATCCCTCTTATAACTAAAAAATCGATATACATGTTCACCCTTTAAGATAATTAGGCAACGCATACGACGCTTAGGCAAACTTTAGGCCTAATAAGACATGATTAATCAGGTTTTACCAGTTTAAAGACCAATCAGCCTCTTATAATTTTGAACTCTGCTACTCCCGTTCTTGCTTTGACTCTCTGAAGTTCACTCTGTTTTTTTATTTAAACTCCCGCCCTATCTGGAAACACATCTAGAAATTGTGAATCTATTTACTCTTACTGATTTTCTGATTCTTGTCCTATTATGTCTTCAAACTACTGGGTTACCATTCTCTATCCAGAATCGTGCTGTTTCGAATGCCTGTCCTGCATCTCGTTAAGCTACTATCACTGCTTTATTTTCAAAAACCATGCTTTAACGATTTTCTTCTCTTTTGCTAAACTCAACTACTGTTATCTATTCATGTTTTTTTTAAAAAAAAAACTCCCATTTTTGAGACCTTAAATGTGTTTGAGACGTGCTAATTACGTGTTCACTTGTAGAGGGATCTGTGAGCCTTTATTTGTCTTTGTATTCTCCCTTATGTGCAGTCCTATTTGTTATGTATGTCGCTTAGCATTTTATCTTTTAAATCTAAAGGTTCGGCTTAGTCCTTACCTTGTAGGAATAGTGGTCCTAAATACCCTCCAGGACTTATAGGACGGGACGGGTAACAGTATGCAATAAGCATTCGTGACCAACCCACGTATTTTAAATAACCTTTACGGGGTGGGAAGGGTAGAATATGGAGATGATGACCGATGCGTTAATATCTCATGTAGCCCCTCTTCTGAGGAGTGATTACTGGATATTGCATTGATGTGATCCATATTCATCATAAACCTAGGACCCCCTTCCCTTTATTTACTTTGACCTATTTCCCGTAGAATTATTTAAATACTTCGTAGAAATTCTGCTCTCTTTACTTTTCTCAAGTTCCGATTTACTTGCAATATTGTATGTGAACCCTTTCTGTTTGAGCCCTTAATTGCCTACTTGATTATGTGAAGTCACAATTATAACATGGCCGGGAACCACACCAGTTGATCTTGAGGGGTGCCTAATACCTTTCCCTCAAGATAATTTCTAGCCCTTACCCAAACTCTGGTTCTTCAAACTCAAACCCCTTTTAGTGTCCTAATGCACTTTAATCATTAGGTGACGACTCTTTAATTCCAAAAACCCAATTCCCAAAAGGGAACAAGTTGTCCTCCCAAATGTCATAAACCTGATTTCGCGAGAAAACGGGGCATCGACAAGGGGTTACCCCAGTTGATGTGCGGACTATGGTGCGGTACCCTAATAAAGAAAATGATAACTTCTCATGCCACTACTTATGCTTTTCTATCATCTTCCTTAGTATCTTCTTGATTTTCTTATTGGCGCCTTCTACGGCTCCATTCATCTAAGGTCGGTAGGCTGTAGAATTATTCTGTTTAATCTTGAAGGTTTCACACATGGCTTTCATCAATTCACTGTTGAGATTGGAACCGTTATCAGTAATGATTGACTCTGGAATTTTGAATCGGCAAACAATGCGGTCACGGACAAAATCTGCCATGACTTTCTTAGTCACTACTTTGTAAGGTGCTGCTTCGACCCATTTGGTGAAATAATCAATTGCCACTAGGATGAATCTGTGCCCGTTGGAAGTGGCAGGTTCAATTGGTCCAATAACATCCATTACCCAAGCGGCGAACGACCATGGTGAGCCTGTTGCATTAAGCTCATTTGGAGGTACCTTTATCATATCCGCATGTATCTGACAGCGGTGGCATTTCCGGACATACTTGATGCAGTCTGTTTCTACTATCATCTAAAAGTAACCAGCATGGAGGATCTTCTTTCTTAAGACAAAACCGTTCATATGCGGACCACATGTCCCATCATGTATTTCCTGTAGTAGTTTGTATTCTTCCTTTGCGTCGACACACCTTAGTAATCCTAAATCCAGAGTCCTCCTATACAGGATTCCTCCGCTATGAAAGAAATTGTTGGACAACCTCTGAAGTCTGCATTTCTTAGTAGGATTTACAAGCTCCGGGTATTCTCCCTTTGCCAAATATTTCTTGATATCATGAAACCAAGGCTTTCTGTCTGCTTCTTCTTCTATATGAGCACAATAAGCTAGCTGATTGTGGACTTTTATTGGAATAGGATCAATGAAATTCTTATCTGGATGTTGTATCATAGAGGATAGGGTAGTCAGCGCATCGACGGACTTATTCTGGACTCTTGGAACATGTTTGAAATTCCGTCTTTGTGAACCTCTTTCTCAACTCCTGTATATGATGCAGGTATGGGAGTATCTTGGAGTTCTTGGTTGTCCATTCTTCTCGGACCTGATGTATAAGCACTTCTGAATCTCTAATCACTAGCAACTGTTAGATGTTTATGTCAATGGCCATCTTGAGCCCTAAGTTGCGGGCTTCGTACTCGGCCATGTTGTTGGTGCACGGGAACCTGAGTTTGGCAGACACCGGATAATGTTAGCTGGTTTCTAATACCAGGACTGCTCCTATGCCAACTCCTTTGAAATTTGCTGCTCCATCGAAGAACATCCTCCACCCATCATAGGATTCTGCAATATCCTCTCCTATGAATTATACCTATTCATCTGGAAAATAAGTTTTCAGGGGTTTGTATTCTTCTTCTATAGGGTTGTCAGCAAGGTGATCTGCTAGTGCCTGTCCCTTGATTGCTTTTTGAGTCACATAGACAATGTTGAACTTACTCAAAATGATTTGCCATTTGGCTAGCTTGCCAGTGGGCATGGGATTCTGAAAGATGTATTTCAAAGGATCCATCCAGGATATGCGATATGTAGTATAGGCACAGAAGTAGTGCCTCAGCTTCTGGGCCACCCAAGTTTGAGCATAGCAGGTGCGTTCCAACATGGAATACCGAGCCTCATATAGGGTGAACTTCTTGCTGAGATAATAGATGGCTAGTTCTTTATTTCCTGTTTCATCATGTTGTCCTAAGACACAACCAAAGGCACCATCTAAAACTACGATATAGAGTAGTAAAGATCTACCTAGCTCGAGCGGGAGCAAGACTGGAGGTATTGATAAATATTCCTTGATTATATTGAAAGATTTCTGGCATTCATCAGTCTATTTGGTGGCGGCATCCTTCTTCAACATTTTGAAGATCGGCTCACAGATAACCGTAGATTGGGCTATGAACCGGCAGATATAGTTAAGTCTCTCCAAGAAACTTATTACATCCTTCTTGTTCTTTGGTGGTGGCAATTCTTGAATGGCTTTGATCTTTTATGGATCTAGTTCTATTCCCTGATGACTCATAATAAAACCAAGCAATTTTACAGCTGGAACCCCAAATGCACACTTTGCGAGATTTAGTTTCAGGTTGTACCTTCTTAGTCTACTGAAAAACTTCCTCAGATCTTCCATGTGGTCAACTACTTTCTTGGACTTGACGATGACATCATCCACATATACTTCAATCTCCTTGTGTATCATATCATGAAAAATGGTAGTCATGGCCCTCATGTAGGTTGCCCTTGCATTCTTTAACCTGAATGGCATCATCTTGTAGCAGTACATTCCACATGGCATAATGAAAGTTGTTTTCTAAGCATCTTCTTTATCCATCTAGATTTGATGATACCCAGCTAAACAATCTAGGAATGATTGCAACTCGTTCTTAGCACAATTATCTATCAGGATGTATATGTTCGACAAGGGGAAATAGTCTCTCGGACTGGCCCGATTGAGATCCCGATAGTCGACACAGACTCTAACCTTCCCATCCTTCTTTGGAACTGGCACAATGTTGGCTAACCATGTTGGATACTCTAATACCCTGATAACCTTAGCTTTGACCTGCTTAGTGACTTCTTCCTTGATTTTCAGACTCATGTCTCACTTGAACTTTTTGAGCTTCTGTTTTACTGGCGAGCATGTTGGATCGGTTGACAGTTTGTGAGCCACAATAGATGTACTCAGACAAGTCATGTCTTTGTACGACCATGCGAATATGTCCTCATACTCCCTTATAAATTCTATGTATTCTTTCTTTTCTGACGGTGATAAGTGAATGCTGATCCGTGTTTCTTTGACATTTTCTACATCTCTCAAGTTAACAATCTCAGTCTGATCCAGGTTAGACTTAGGTGTTTTCTTGAAATTATCAACTTCCTTAACAATCTCTTGCGGTATATCATCTTTCTCTGAATGTATGTCCGTTTGTTGCGTTGTCTTGTTGCATGTCACGGTCATTGGTTCATCAAGATAAGTAATAGTAATGCTGTATAAGTAAAGTAATGAGAGAAAATAATAAGAGTAATATTTATAAGAAAACTAAAATGCTTTGATAAATTCCATAACTGTTTTTGAACATCGAAGCTCTTTCTTGCAAAAAATAAAATGCGAAAGGAAAGTAAACTAGTAAGATAAAAGATAATGCATGACACTTTGTTCAACTTTGCTACCCTGAAACTTTCCGGGCTCTGGTAGTTCTGATGGTCCAATTGTTGAGGCATGCTCCTCGGCTTACGGCCGGTATGCAAGGGCCTTCCTCCCCCTCCTCCTCGAAAATGACACAACAATCCATATCATCATCTTCTAGGAATAGATTCCTTACGGTTGCCAGTGCTTCCTCTTTTTTCTGACCCATATATAACATCGGTTAGCTTGAAGGTCTGCTCCAAATATGGTATCGGTTGCTCCATCGGGTAGTAAGGACTGCGCCATGGTGGCGACCAATCATTGAATTCTTTCCAAGTATACTCATATCCCAGACCGAAGGTGGTGCCATGTTTCTTTAGTTTGATAGGATTAGCGATTCCTTGGAGGTTCTTGCCAAGTCCCTTGCCAGATTCATATCCGCACCAGTTCAATATGCTTTCAATTTTGTTGTCCCACCACTAGTCCTTATCAACTGCATTGACTCGCTCGATGTGGTGGTAAGTTTCTCTGCCTATACTTCTTCTTCCTCCAATTGCTGGGATGTTCTGGCGACTAAATATAGGATTGCTACCATCTCCATGAATGATCACCTCTTGGTGATTCCACTCAAACTTCACTGCCTGATGTAGTGTTGATGCCACGGCCCCAGCAGCGTAAATCCATGGTCGTCCCAACAACAAATTCTAGGATGCTGGCACGTTTATCACTTGAAAATCAACATCAAACGAAGTAGGCCCCATTTGCAAACACAAGCTAATTTCCCCAATGGTAGACCTTTGAGAACCGTCACAGGCTTTGACATTGATGGCCCCATCCTTGATCTTATGCAGCCCTT
Organism: Nicotiana glauca; assembly: GCA_026770625.1. Taxonomy (NCBI): domain Eukaryota; kingdom Viridiplantae; phylum Streptophyta; class Magnoliopsida; order Solanales; family Solanaceae; genus Nicotiana; species Nicotiana glauca. The sequence continues at coordinate 68,830 of MU666711.1, forward strand.
TTCCCAATGTCCTGAGTGTTACCAATGGACAAATATTGAGGTTGGAGCCTCCGTCAATCAGGATTCTGGTGATAAAGTAATCTTCACACTGCAGGGTGATGTGCAATGCCATGTTGTGGCTCAAACATTCTGGTGGCAGCTCATATTTATAAAAAGTGTTCTTGTGACTTTCCAATACCTACCCTACCATGTTTGCCATTTCTCCTCCAGTGATGTTGCTCGGTAAAAATGCCTCACCCAGCACCTTTAACAGAGCATTCTTGTGTGCATCAGAGCTTTGTAGCAAAGCTAGGATAGAAACCTGTGCTGCATTTTGTTCAGTTGATCAATGACTGAGTATTCCTTCACTTTTATATTTTGCTAGATATAATCGGGCCAAGTTTCAATGATGGTTTGCCGACTAGAGGTATGCTTACTCAACTCGGCCAAGTGTTCCAGAGTATGAACCCTGCCAGTTCTTGTCATACCCTGTGCTGCAACTGCTTCCCCAGATTTGGCTTTCCTTTTCCTTGTTGCCTCGGCTGTGTAGTCCCAAGGGATGGCCTTTGTGTGGAATGGTGTTATAGTTGACATTGCTACTGAAATGGGCACTTTTATTTCGAACGGATCCGATATTTTGGAAGGTAAGACCGCCACTTCAAATGGTACATGTGCATTTGCTGGGGACCCAAAATCGACCTCAATTGGTGCCGGCATCTTTGCAGAAAATGGTGTTTCAAACTCAAGTGGTATAGACATGTTCACCTCGGCGTCCCCAGAAGGCTGAATCTGGACTACAATCGGATTAAGGGTGACCATTGGTTTCTTTGGATCGTCGCCTTCTGTGATCAAGGCGATTGATCCCTTGGGGTCCCAGTCATCCTCTATCTCAATCATGTGAACACCCCTACCCTTGTGGTCTGGCAGAGGGTTATTGCGGACATTTGGAGCAGGCTCCTATACCACGATGATCTAGTTGTCAATCAAAGCATGGATCTTATCCTTCAGTGAGCGGCATTCATCAATGGTATGCCTTTTTATGCTAGAATGGTATGCACAGGTTTTATTTGGGTTGACCTATCGAGAAGCGTTTTCAGGGGTTATAGCAGGGATATGGGTGACATAACCAGTAGCTTTGACCCTTTCGTACAACTGGTCGATTGGTTCGGCACTGGCGGTATACTATTTGGGAGGTCTGCGATTGAATTTTGGTTGGGGTCTAGGACTGTTTTGACGAGGGGGAGGTGATTGATAGTGGGATTGTTGAGTGTTGTAAGCTTGGTAGACGTGTGCGGGCTAGGAATATCTGGGTGAAGTAGGTTGGTATGTAGGAGGTGGAGGTGATTGATAAGCAGGTGGTGGAGTTTGGTAGAAAGGTAAGGATGTTTGGTAATTTGGAGTGGGATGATATGTAAGTGGAGGCATTGGATAAGTTTGGTATTTGACAGGTGAGTTGGTTCTCTATGCAACAATTACGGTGCTTACATCCCTTTTCTTGGACGTACTACCAGACTGTAGAGCCTTATTGGTAGCTTGCAAGGCTTCCAAGATCGTAACCATACCACTTTTTGATACCTTCCTCGATCCTTTTTCCTATCTTGATGATGTCAGAAAATTTATGATTCTCGATCAGCATCAGTCTTTCATAGTATTGCGGATCCTGAGACCGGACAAAAAACTTGTTCATTTGTTCATCCTCTAAAGTAGGTCGGACCTTAGCATCCTCTGATCTCCAACGAGTGGCATACTCGCAGAATGTTTTTGTGGGTTTCTTCTTTAAATTCTGAATGTAAAACACATCCGGTGCATTTTCCGTATTGAACCTAAATTTATCCATGAAGTCGGACGCCATACTTACCCAGTTTGACCACTTCTTCGGGTCTTGACTAATGTATTAATACAGAGCATCTCCTTTCAGGCTCCTCATGAAAAGTTCCATTCAAATCCTTTCGTCCTTCCCTAATGCGACCATCTTGCCGCAGTATGTTCTTAAATGAACTCTGGGATCCCCTGTGCCATCAAACATCTCAAACTTATGAGGGTTGTACCCCTCAGGCAGTTTGACATCTAGTTGTATGCAGAGGTCTTCGTAGTTCAACCCCTCAATCCCTTTGCTTTCTTCGACGCCCTGAATTCGGCTAGTTAATTTCTTGGGTTTCTCCGCCAGATTCCTGATAAATGAGTGTTTATCATCAAACTCAGGTATGCTTGAGATAGGTTGAATGGAGTGTGGTATGGTTTCATAATAGATGGGGGTGTTATGGTGAGTGTGGAGATGGTCATTTGTGGAGTTCAGCGGTTTAGGGATGAGTAGTGGAGTGTTGTTGGAAGTGTTGCAAGTATTGCAGTGATGGTGAGGAACGGGATGGTTTTGTGGTTTCATGATGTTTTGTGGAGGTGTGGGGTTCTGAGCGTTTGGGAAACTAACATCTGGGGTGGTGAGGGAAAATGATAAGCTTGCCAAGTTCCAAACTTGGTCTAGTTCCTCCTGAAATTTCAACAGCTTTTGCTCGATTTGGGATGCACTTTCTTTGGAGACCTGAGTACCCTAAGTGATTTCTACTTGTTTAACCGAGTTTTCCTTTATGATGTTGCTCAAATCTTCCATCTTTCCCTTGTTCCTGTTTCTGACGGGACTAGGAGGAGGAGTGGGCGGAGGCTACTTGGATCTTGTGGAGTAGGATGATGATGCCAGAGTGCACGAAGTAACCTTTGTGCAAGGAAATAAACAACAAGCAAAAACAAAAGGGTAACAAGTTAGTGAGGATGATAAGAAAATGTGTTGCGATATTTAAACACATAGTGCGAGAACATAAATTGTCTCCTAATTTGGGAAACCTCTTTGTGCCCGAGGTAGGCCTAGCGACAAATTGATTTTATAATGCTAAATGCCTCATTTTATTAATAAAAAATAAGACGAATCACAAAATGACACTAAATAAAAGAAAATAAAATGTCACTAATGGCCATTAGCATTATTACATTTCTTAAAGCAAAATAATCCTATCTATTTGGTACTAGAAAGACCTTCCCCAGACTCGACATCTTTGGCTCCATCGAACAGCTTCACCTACTCACGAAGTCCTAGCAGCAAGTAGGCTCTGGCTAGGTGTCCACCTTCGTTTCCTTCAGCATTCTGGCAGCCCTCGATCCTCTTGATGAATTTCTTTTCCAACTCCACTAAACCCTGCTCTAAGTACCCCAGTCGCTTGTTGGTGCTGACTGCGATGTATTTTCATTCTTCAATTAGCTTTTGGTGGGCTTCTTGAATTTCACGGTGCTCACTTTCACATTCCCGAATCCTTTTGCGCAGTTGGTTGTGCTTGACCTGTGCTTCAGCCTCTTCATCGATGATCCTGTGACCTCGAACAAATCCGGGTTGACCCAGACCATTATGATTATCTTCTAACCATCTTGGAGAGTATGGAGTACAACCAACATGGTACCTGTCTTGCTCAGTAGTGTCCCTTCCCATGACGATTTTGCAGTGCCATATATGCTGATCTTGACACTTGTAAGGGCTATCATCATCTTGAAATTCGGCCCGGAAGTGACTCATCTTGTTGACCCTTGGTATAGCCTGCTTCGTTTCATCCTGTCTTATAACCCGGAGAGGGACATAAGTATAAGTTCCTCTCAAACATATAAGTATCAAAAACGGTGCATCCCGGGATCGGGCAATGAATTCTTTAGTAGGGAACCATTGGAACATCTATTATACTTGGTCCTCTTTCAGATTTTCAAACAGTTCTACCCATCCTTTGGCATCTTCCGGCTGAGCAAACATGTTGGGCATGTAGTTTATCCTTCTTGGTTGATGGAAGGCTATATGATTGTCCAAGTCCCTACGCTGAATCTCCTGTCAATACTTACCCTTTTGGAGGTGCTCCATGAGCCAGAGTTGGAGCAGCAAGTTGCAACCCTCAAAGTGTTTGGCTCCTTGTTGACACTTCTCCAGGGCTCAGTATATCGCCGCAATAATCATAGATACTATGCTAAATGGCTGCCCGCCAATTCCCTCCATTAAATTTTTGGTGACCATGGTGAGCCTGGTATGGATCCTAGCCTTCTTCATTGGAAATACTATCATCCCCAAGAAGCAGAACATAAATACAAAGATCTTTCGGTGGATATGCCCCAATGATGTGAGGGCGAACTCATCATGTTAAGTACGGTACGATTTTCTGTGACCGTACCTCTCGTACAAATAATCAAAAGGAATGTACGACTCATTCAAGCAGGTTAAGTCAGGATTCTTCTTTAGACCCATCATCTTAAGAAAACATCTACCCTTGATATTTTCTAGCATTTATAGACCCAAAGTTTCCCACGGTATGCCAACCTGTCCTCCTACTTCCTCTAGTAGGGGTGTCATCTCAATATCCCCGAAGCGAAACACAGACCTATCACAATCCCAGAACAAGGTAGCAGCATCAATAATCTTGTTGTTAGGTTGGATTTCCAAAAGAGAAGGTAGATTTCCTAAGTATTTCCGGACAAGGGTCTGATCATTGGAATGAAGATCTTCCCACCAGCTTAACAACTTTAGGTGGATGTTGGTTACCATGCCAAATCCGAGGACTATTAAATACCAATAATTGGCATAAAAGGCATTTAGTTCTCCAAATAAATGCACAAAATATGGTAATGTCCATTTGGGTTTCAAGGAAACCCACTGGACTTGGACAAGGCTATCTTAAAGAGTCATTATGCGGACAACATAACTGGCTCGACTAGGTTTGACAGTGATGCATGCACCTTTTAACAGAGTAAGGTTTCTATGGGGTATTAGACTGGTACCCTTGAGCGGATAACTCATGAGGGAAAAGCACAAAACCGTCGACTACATCGTTGATTGACTGGCTTTATCGCAAATATGCCTTTGCCGGATTTAGGGGCTGATAATATTAGAAGGGCACATCCATTCATTATAAGCGTTGCTATGGTATTTTGTTTGGCAAGAGTGGAATATGGTGTTGACTATGCAGTTGCAATAATTAAAAGAAGTTGTCATGTATTTGCACGTTCATAAGGCAATAATTACAATAATTCCTCAGAATTTACAACAATATTAAAGGAAAGTGGTAAAGGAAAGCATTAAGAGAAATAAAAGAAAGAAACAAAGAGCCAAGTCAATTTTGAAGTAGAAGAGGGAAATAAATGCTTAAAGGCATTAAAAAAACATATAAAGAAGCATAAAGTCACAAATAACATGAAATGGTAAAAGCCTTAAAGAAATCACCAGCAGAGTCACTATGCTGTCATGCTCCCTTTTTCTCGTAAAATCGGGTTTATGACATTTGGGAGGATAACTCGTTCCCTTTTTGGAATTGGGTTTGGATTGAACAGTCGCCATCTAATGATTAAAGTGCATTAGGACACTAAGAATAATTTTGATTTTGAAAACCAGAGATTGGGTAAGGGCTCGAAATTATTCGGAGGGGAAGGTGTTAGGCACTCCTTGAGATCCACTAGTGTGGTTCTCGGCCATACTATAGTTGTGACTTTAACTGCAAACGACAAGTAGACAAGTAAGAGTTTCAAATATGAGGGGGTGTTTCAAATAATTTTTGCAAGTAATTTGAAGTTAAAGGAAATTAAAGAAAAAGCTGAAATTTGAGAAAATGGCAGTTTTGAAATTTCGAAGGTAATAAAATAAAAAAGTAAAGGGAAGGGGTCCTAGGTTTATAAATAATATGGATGACCCCACACAACACCCTGTATACATGTGGTGTTATTGTGTGGTCATCATATCCATATCTACCCTTCCCCACCCCGTTAAGGTATTAAAGAATGGAATGGTATTGTTACTTATTGCATGTTATTCTTGTCCCAATCCTATCAGTCTCAGAGGTATTTGGACTACTAATGCTACAGGGAAGGGGTATGAGGCTTTACAGTTTCAAAGGACAAAATTCTAAGGTGACAATCAAAACACATATGTAGCAAATATGGGGAGAAGCTCATAACAGATAGAAAGACTCAAACAAACCACCTTAAATAACAAAGAGAAGCATATAGTTTAGCATGTCTTACACGTACAGATTAGGGTCTGTTTAAACTTAAAAGTTGTGGCAGACTGATCTATTACATATTTCAAATAAGAAATCTGAATCATGCCTGCTTGCTGGTTGTAGCTAAAACTCTGATTCAGTTTACAAGTTTACCTTATGGCTTGCCTAAGTGTTAAACAAAACCTATATGCATGATATCTATTAGTTTCAGAAAAGAAGTATGCTGATTTAGGAAAAGAAGTTGTCAGGCAATCAGGAAAGGCGAGTTTTGGTAAAAGAGCACAAATTCTGCAGACGTTAAGCATTATCGTTACTGATTTTAGACTTATAAGCGAATGAACAATTCAGGTTTGGTTGATAGTTCCTATAGGCATGCTTTCTAGGCATTATTGACTTTAAAAACTTTTATAGGCGTAGCAAGAGTGCATAAATCCTATATGCATGATATCTAAATACTGTTAGCTTTTTTAATTCTATAAACATGTTTACCTAGTGACCAATGCATATATAGGATCGGGATTTCTGGTTAACTTATAGACATGGTATCTATATGTGATAATGAAGAAACCTATAGACATGGTATCTACATGTGATAATGCAGAATTCCTTATAGACATGGTATCCATATGTGAGATGCAGAATTCCTTATAGACATGGTATCTATATAGTGCAAAAGTATAGAATTCCTTATAGACATGGTATACATATAGTACAGAAGTGCAGAAAACATACAAACATGGTATCTATATGGATGCATAAATCTATAGACATAGTATCTATATGGTGCAGAAACCTTATAGACATGGTATCTATATAGTGCAGAAATGCAGAAAATCCTATGAGCAGGATATCTATGTGGACGCAGACGTGCAAAGCTGTAGGCAGGATACATTAATACAGAAGTATAGTAATTCCCTATGAGCATGATATCTACCCTTTTGTATGTATGGTTACCCTTCCCTTTTTACTAATCACCCCAGAAGTTTATTACAAAATTATTACAGTCTAATAATGAAATAAATAAACTACACCAAAAAAATTAAAATTACAACCAAGGAGAGCCTAATTTAGATTTCCTATCTGAAGCATGAAGTAAAACAACTCCAAAGATCAAGATCCAAAGAATTTCTTTCATTTGGGATGTGTCAGAGTTCCATAAGAGCCTCAAATGGACTCCGGGCAGTGCTCACGCCTAAATACATTGTAGGATTGAGTCATAGTGCAGTGTCGAAGGGCCAACCCTCAAGTGTCCAAGTTCAGAGGGAACTCAAGGTCCCAAGGCAAGGATCACAGGAGGGGGCAGAACTTAGAAGCTAAGAGTGAGTGTAAGCGCAGAGAGGGAATTCTGAAAAAGGAAAAAAGGGGGAGTGGCAAAGACACGCTAGTGGGCATACCTAGCAATAGGAAATGCTGGCACACCCCACCAGCCTGCTAGAACACATTGTTTTGGGAGTTAGGATCCCCTAAGGGATCAAGACCAAACATGAACAACAACTTGCATATTGCCATGTAATGAACTACAACTCAAAGCACATAGAGGGGAACAGTGGTGGAGGAATTCACAGTAGAAATAGGTGCAAAGAAATTAACATGCTAGTTAACTTTTAACTCCATATAGACAGTAAAGTAGAAATAGATATAAAGGTTGTAAGTAAACACATTGGGATAATGCTGGAACCAAAACTAGAACTTACCAGTCTCAAGGAAACAAGCAAAAAAAAGTTGTAGTCTTGTAAAGCCAAAGTGCAGACAAGAAGCAAGAATACTCTAAGTATGAGTTTTGTGAGATTGTAAGTGGCAAGTCTGAAGTGTGTGTGTAAAAGGGCCGTGTCCTTTTATAGTGTAGAAAGCAAGATGAAATAGGTAAGAAAATAGTTTGAAAATCAATTACATAAGGTTTCCCATTAATTAAGGGATTCTGATTTCAAACGGGCAAAACTAATTAAGGAAAGGGATTAATCAAACACTTTTCAATGCAGTACAAGAGAGGTAAATACATAGAGGTTTATTTAAGGACAACGTCTTGATAGTACACAGTTGTACAATTTAAGGAAAGGAAATCATATGTCAAAATTTTTGCATGAATGAACCATGTTAGAAAGATGGCAAGATTCTAACTTAAGGAAAATCAGTAAAAATCAATTATACCTATTAAAAGGAATTCTGAATCAATCACAAGTTGGAAAACCCTTTTGAAGAAAGACTCATCACATATAAAGGCATACAAACATGTTAAAATATGAAGAAATGTGTCATGCCATTGTAAGGCTAGTAAAAACTCTAGAGAAGTCAGAATTACATGAAAACAAGGGAGTCCAAACTCAGTTCGTAGGCTCAGAGATTATTCTGAAAGAGTCAAGGGTTCTCAATCAGAACCCTAGTTCAATCACATGACCAAAATCGATGGAACCCCCAAATTCTAGGGTTTCCTCCTCAAGTCAAATACAGAGATGAGGAGGCAACAAGCTTAGAGATTTCTTTTCAGAATCTCATGAGAAGACAAGCAAATACTTCAGAAAATTCAAAGCAAACAGAGTGAAGGAACTAACTCAAAGCACAATCAAATAACAACATGATACTAGAAGAAACATGTTTAATAAAAACCTTTCAGAAGGGATTTAAACAGGGTTCACTAGAAGAGAAAACAATAAACACAGTAGAATATATAGTAGAAGAACTTAACCAAGGTTCAGAAGAGAGAAATAATAAAACACCTAAGAATACAGTAGAAGAAACCTGTTTTAAGAAAGTCTTTTTTAGAAACTCAACATGGTTCAGCGGAAGGAAAACAAAGAGACTTAAGAACTTAGTAAAAGAAATGAAGTAGGAGAACGCAAGAACACAGGAAAAGTATAGCAAAAGACCATATAGGAAAACATAGTGAGATAAACACGTGAGCATGGTGTAGAAACACAGTAGGAAAACAAAAATATAGAAGCATAGAAGAACATGTGTGGTAGAAAGGAAACATGTGAGAACAACAGAGACAAATACACACAAAGAAAGGGAAAAGAAAAGTTAGATAAACATTTTGAGTCTTTCAGAAAACCCTAAATCGAAGAAAAGTGATTTTAAAAGTAGTTTTTGAAAGAAAAATTAGGGAAATCATTTTAAAAACCAAAGTATAGCATAGATACGTGACAAATCTAAGAAAAATCAGAGAGAACCTCGAATATTCAGGGTTTCAAAAGAACCCTAGAAGGAGAAAGTCTTGGAAAAGGTCCGATCGGAGTCGGATAAGTCAGGACCAGCTCAAAACACCATTGTACGCCAGAGTAAGGCCAGAGATAGCCATAGAACCTTGCGTTTGCAAAGATATGAATGAACACCTTCGAGGTCAGACCTCGAACCTTCAAGCATCGGGCCTATAGTAGTAATAGGAAGTGAGTGTAGGACCTCCATGGCTGGAGAAGCCATGGTTTCTTGTGAGTTTTGAGGTGGGAGTGATTAGATGTGACTAGGGTTAAGGAAGGTTCGAGAGCATCTGAGAGAGGAGAGGAGTTTCAAGGCTGCGTCTCAGGGGAAATGGATTAAGGTTAGAGGGTTTGGGAGATTTAAAAAGGTGAGGGCAAATCGTGGTCGTTGATCATTTGATCAACGGCCTAGATCAAAAGGGAAACCAGGCGAGTTGGATGAATGGGTCAGGGGTCGGGTTAAATTAGGATTTGGGTTGGTCCGTTTGAGAATTGAAATTGGGTTAATTAGGGGGTTAACTTAGGCTATAATTGAAACAAAATAGGGCTAGTATTTAAATAGCCAATATTCACTTTTTATTTTATAAAAAAATATTAAATGATTTCAGAAAATAAATTAAAGGTGATAAATTAATTAAAAATATATAGACATTAAATTAAAAATATTGGAATTAATTTCATAATTATAAAATACTATTAAATCTCAAGATAGGCTAAAATTGCAATTGTATGTAATTTAGTTTTAAAATTACTAAATAATTTTTTTAAAAATGCGTAAAAATTACCTTAGCTATATTTTGGTATAAATATGAGAATACAATAACTGAATTAATAAAATAATACTTTTTGGGAATAATTAATAATTTTATACTGTTAAAAGAGGGTAATAAATTAGTTTTTTTTTAAATATAAAAAAAAATAAAACACTTGGACATGCTTATATATGCATACATATATTATTTTTAAAGTATTTTGCATATAAAAATATATGGGAAAAATTTTGGTATCAACAGGAGTCACGAACTTATTTCTCGAAATAAGGATATAACCTTATGGCCTATACTTTTTTGTTGTCTTAAGGCCCATCCCCTTTCGTCTCTTCCTTCATTTGACTCATAGGTTCCGTAACACTCTACCGTTTTCATCCATGTATCACACCTTATTCATAATGCTTCTTTATCTCTCTTCTCATTACTCTGCTAATATTTCTGTATATCCCTTTCCTTGTGAAAACTTCAATACAACATTCTTTCGCTTTTAGCTTTCCTTTGCTCCATCCAGTAGCTCTTCAAGATTCTTAACGTTCTTGCTTTAATATGGACGCGAGCCACACTAAGGTAATATTTATCTCTTCAAGGCTTATAGTGCATGTCTTTATAGTACTCATATCTAGCTGCACTATTTTATGGTGCACCATCGAGGTGTCTCACAGGGAGATCCATTACCACGTTTGCATTATCCCTTGGAAACGTCAATTAACTCTACCAATCCATCCACTATTTTGGGTGACTGTATTTCCAGCCAGATCCTGATAACTCGTCCTTTTCTTAAACTATGTCTTTTAGCCTCCATAGGGCATAATTGCGATGGATATGGCTAATTATACATACCTATGTCACCATTGAATATAACACAAAAAGCTTATATTCCTCTTCCTGAATTATAAACGCCGTTAACCTTCATTAACTGGACGCCTCATAATTTTCTTCATCTTACTTCTTTTACTTGTTGACACTCGTATTTATCTTCTAAATCTCTCATTGTCTTTCACCATTAAGGTGGATAGGCATTCTTGCCTTAAGGCTCCTTATCAAGAGGTTTACACCTTTCAGTGCGCACATAATCTGCTGAAGATCTCATATTTACTTATCATAAGCATGATACAAAGTCGAGTTCCTCTAATCCAACACTTCCACAGCTATATCTCTTATCAATCATCTTTATGAATGTAGGGATCGTCTTATTACGAATAAAAATAGAAGCTCGGGACTTGAATTCTTATAAGTGAGCTCTACCACACGATCTAGAGTAAGAAGAAAGAGTGACAGTCCTAAATGCCCTGTAGCCTCCTGCTTATAAGTGTGATGCACGACACACCCATACACAAGAATCTACTAGAAACGGCTTATAGACTCCCTAGGACAGAACTGCTATGATACTACTTCTGTCATGCCCCGAACTTGGGGGGCGAGACTGGCACCCAGTGCCTCACCTATCCTTGCGTACCAACTTGCAACTAAGGGACTCTAAACAAATAATGTCATACTTTAACCATGGGACACATGGCAAGACGACAGTGAATGTTGACTAAATATCAATATAAAATTTGGATGACAAGGCCGTCACATTTATTGCAGCTGATAAACTAACCAAATATACATACAAGATTTGAAAGCCCAACGAACTGCACTAACCGGCAAGATATGTCTACAAGCATTTATTGATGGATATATTGTGACCGGAATGACTCTGCGACCTACTCATGTCATATATACATATATATACAAGATATACATGAGGCTCTATACCCAGAAACTCCAAAAGGTAAGGAGCTTACCGATCAAGCTAAACTCGAGCAACACTTATTGAAGAGGCCTACTCGTCTGTCTGTCTGACATGCACGCATAAAATGCAGCGCCCCCAGAAAAGAGACGTCAGTACGAAATAATTTACTGAGTATGCAAGGCAATATATTGAAAGATGAAACTGAACTGATCATATAATAACTGCAAGTAGCTGAAAGTCAAAGATAATCTAAAGATATGCTTACCTGCTGATACTGACTCAATTCTCTCAATATAGTAAGTAAAATAGTTCTTCAGCCCTATAAGGCTC